>JAQOOF010000683.1:0-20331 GCA_029931835.1 Etheostoma nigrum | reverse complement strand
ATATGGAGTTAACACAAAGTTTTACAGAATTAAAGTGTGCAGGTCCAAAACCATATTTTAAAAAAACACTGTTTTGGATTATATTTAATTAATTGAACAATAACTACAGGGGGAATATTTATATAATGAATTACGATGATTTACTTCTTAAATGTGTGTGGGGGGGCTTGTCATGTAAATTCTTTATTTTTGCACATGCAAGGAGACACCAGGCTTTTATTTAATGGTGCTTTATTTAAGTGTGTGTGTGTGTGTGTGTGTGTGTGTGTGTGTGTGTGTGTGTGTGTGTGTGTGTGTGTGTGTGTGTGTGTGTGTGTGTGTGTGTGTGTGTGTGTGTGTGTGTGTGTGTGTGTGTGTGTGTGTGTGTGTGTGTGTGTGTGTGTGTGTGTGTGTGTGTGTGTGTGTCTGGCCCAACAAATTAAACACCAGTTATCCTTTGACATCTACTCCCCCTCATCGTGTGTATGGACATGTGCATTTTGATCACACTGTTGTAACTCAAAAATGGTATCTGGAGCAGGTATGCATATTTATTGTACAGCTCATTCCACACACTGTGTGTGTATGTGCTTTTGAACGAAGGGTAGGGTGATGTATACATGCAGGATAACCTTTATTCCTTAATTTCTGATGTTAAACCATGATTTTTTGCTTTATTTCTATGTGCTGTTCTTCTATACAACTGCGTGCAATAATCTGGTAATAAACAGAATTGGTTGTGCATAACCCTGTGCGGTTTTCATTCTTTTTTTTAACATTTACTTAATAGTTGAAAGTGAAAGTGTGCTGCCCTCTGCAAACCCTGCAACTCATCACTCCCTAACTATGCTTTCTCAAAGAGGAGAGTTTTACGTGTACTCTAATATGTGAAGATGGCGTCTGCCTCCTGAACCCAGACTCTGAGCTGGTTCCACAAGAGAGGAGCCTGATAGCTCTGGCTCCCTTATACTTTTAGAGACTGTGGGAACCACAAGTAACTGCATTCAGGGAGCCCAGTGCTCTACTGGGACAATCAGTTATTTGTTAAACAGGTCAGACCTAGGTTGCCACTTTAGTCATGATACCTCATCATCACTTAACAACAAAGTTTTATCATAAACAGAAGGTCCTATTTATAGTTCCATAGAACATATCAAGCAATTGTAGTTCCATTTTTATTCCATCAGATGTCACATGTGTGCACCAATGCTGCACCTTTGGAATGTAAATGTGTGTGAGTGTTTATCTGATTAGCAGGTGGCACCTTGTATGGCAGCCAGACAAGGTGGGTGCTGCTCGCAGGGCCTTATGGTCGGGTCGGTGTTATGTTTGGCGAGGGATACCGCCGCGGGGAAGGAGGGCGGGTTTGGTTGAGGTGGAGCCGGGGCTTGGAGAGGTGCAGCCGCAGCCTGCGGGGTGCCGTCTCCTCGAGTTGACATGTTGGTGCCGCTGTATTTTGCAAGTTCGCCCACTTAGAAATCATAGAGGGGTCTGAAATTGTCATCGTAGGTGCATGTCCACTGTGAGAGACATAATCTAAAAAAAAATCCAGAAATAACAATGTATGATTTTTTAACTATTTATTTGTATGATACAGCTGCAAATAAGTATTTGAACACCTGTCTATCAGCTACAATTCTGACCCTCAAAGACCTGTTAGTCTGCCTTCAAAATGTCCACCTCCACTCCATTTATTATCCTAAATTAGATGCACCTGTTTGAGGTCGTTAGCTGCATAAAGACACCTGTCCACCCCATACAATCAGTAAGAATCCAACTACTAACATGGCCAAGACCAAAGAGCTGTCCAAAGACACTAGAGACAAAATTGTACACCTCCACAAGGCTGGAAAGAGCTACGGGGAAATTGCCAAGCAGCTTGGTGAAAAAAGGTCCACTGTTGGAGCAATCATTAGAAAATGGAAGAAGCTAAACATGACTGTCAATCTCCCTTGGACTGGGGCTCCATGCAAGATCTCACCTCGTGGGGTCTCAATGATCCTAAGAAAGGTGAGAAATCAGCCCAGAACTACACATAAGGAGCTGGTCAATGACCTGAAAAGAGCTGGGACCACCGTTTCCAAGGTTACTGTTGGTAATACACTAAGACGTGCATGGCATGGTTCCCCTGCTTAACCCAGCACACGTCAAGGCCCGTCTTAAGTTTGCCAATGACCATTTGGATGATCCAGAGGAGTCATGGGAGAAAGTCATGTGGTCAGATGAGACCAAAATAGAACTTTTTGGTCATAATTCCACTAACCGTGTTTGGAGGACGAAGAATGATGAGTACCATCCCAAGAACACCATCCCTACTGTGAAGCATGGAGGTGGTAGCATCATGCTTTGGGGGTGTTTTTCTGCACATGGGACAGGGCGACTGCGCTGTGTTAAGGAGAGGATGACCGGGGCCATGTATTACGAGATTTTGGGGAACAACCTCCTTCCTTCAGTTAGAGCACTTAAGATGGGTTGAGGCTGGGTCTTCCAACATGACAATGACCCAAAGCACACAGCCAGGATAACCAAGCAGTGTCTCTGTAAGAAGCATATCAAGGTTCTGGCGTGGCCTAGCCAGTCTCCAGACCTAAACCCAATAAAGAATCTTTGGAGGGAGCTCAAACGCCGTGTTTCTCAGCGACAGCACAGAAACCTGACTGATCTAGAGAAGATCTGTGTGGAGGAGTGGGCCAAAATCCCTTCTGCAGTGTGTGCAAACCTGGTGAAAAACTACAGGAAACGTTTGACCTCTGGAATTGCAAAGAAAGGCTACTGTACCAAATATTAACATTGATTTTCTCAGGTGTTCAAATACTTATTTGCAGCTGTATCATACAAATAAATGGTTAAAAAAATCATGCATTGTGATTTCTGGATTTTTTTTTTTAGATTATGTCTCTCACAGTGGACATGCACCTACGATGACAATTTCAGACCCCTCCATGATTTCTAAGTGGGAGAACTTGCAAAATAACAGGGTGTTCAAATACTTATTTTCCTCACTGTACATGTTAAAACGGCTTGCCATAGATCAGAGCATAAACCGGAAACAAGCTAACAACGCCACCCTCTGGCCCGCAGGACCTGGACATGCAGTCCTATGTAAATTAGGGCTATAAACTATGAATAGCTAGTCGTATTGAGTGTGCCGACGCCACACGCGTGTCCGCTGATATGGCACACGCCTACGCATGAAAAATGTTCGAGCCTTCTCTATGTCTGGACAACACAGTAGCATTTTGGGAGTGATTCATCGGGACAAATGCTTCCAGGGGAGTAACGGCATGGAAAAGGTAGCCTACTACAAACGTCCAGCACATCTGCGCTGAGCGGCACGTCCCATGTGGTGGAATCCATTGGCTATTAAAGCTTTGAGGATTGCTGCAGGATGCTAAACTGTTAGGCGTGTAACGCTACTTGTGTTTTTATTGGTGGAGACAGTTTATTTTATTTTACTTATAACATTTTTAACCATTAAGTATTAACGTGACGGTCATGTTAGTAGCCTACAGTTGAGAAGGAGGGATGCTCATTCAATGTAGCCTAACCAGGGGTGTTGCCTTTCACTCTCATCTCACTTCAGAGAGGAAATACCAGACTCACATTAACGTATTCTATCACATTGCTTATGTCGGTATATCCAAAAGCGCCATTATGTAATATGTTCTGAATATGTGATTACAAATATGTGATAAGAGACTTATTTGGGCTAACAAAAGCCGAGCGTCTCTCTTGTTTCGCATTCTTAGAAATAAGACATTTGAGGACGTCATCTTCGGCTTTGGAAAACACTGATCTACGGCTGCAATTGACGATTATATTCATTGTCGATTAATCTGTCAATTATTTTTCTTGATTAATCAATTAGTTGTTTGGTCTGTGACATTGTTAACTAGTTTCTGACATATTAATCACTGTCTTCCGAAGCCCAAGAATGTCCTCAAATGTCTTGTTTTGTCCAAAAACTTAAATATATTCAGTTTACTCCCATGTGAAGAAACTAGAAAATTTTCAATTTTAAGAAGTTTTTTATTAAATAAAAAACGACTCAAACTGATTAATTAATTATCAAAATATTTAATAATGAATTCAATAGTTGACAACTAATTAATTTTTGCAGCTCTACACTGATTGAAATTTTCTGACATTTTATAGTTCAAAAAATTAATTGATTAATTGAGGAAATAATACACAGATTAATCAAAAATGAAAATAGTCGTTGGTTGCCCTTATCAATATTCTGTGCACCATCTCTTCTCAAGCCCAGGACAGCTTGAAGACTTACTTTAGACAATGATGCCACATGTCACACCTAACAATCATGGTCCTGTCTCTCTCCTTTGTGCCATTATCTGTCCTCATACTTGGGAGGTCAGTGATGACATCATTCTGGTATTGTCTGACACTTCGCAATCCCTAACCACATTACCATGGCAACAGGAAGAAAAGGTAAGTTTGTGGAAAAAAAGTGGAAAAAGCCTTCCCAGACAGAAGGACAGTACATGCATTAGGCTCCCCTCCTTTTTTCTGTGTAATTTACACATAATAGGCATGCACTCAAAATGAACCTCTATGAGATACAATTCATTTTTCTTTTACTTTATCATTACTTGAGACTTTGTGTAGATTGTTGACAAAATATGAGAGTGACCCTGAGACTGAAACGTGGATGATAGTATGCCACTAGTATGCCACCAGTAGTACAGTGACACAAGCTAATCCCCTGGCGGTTTATGTTGCTTACTACAGTTGCATGTCATTGGAGAGGTGTGCCGCTTGTGTTTCACCGACACATGCAGTTTCCTAACGACAGATGGAACACACACACACACACACACACACACGCACATGCACACACGCTCGCCTCACTATGTTGTAGCTTCCAATAGTACTATCACATAAACTTTTCATAAATTCAACATGTCAACAGTTAGCTGGGGAAAAAATTCAGAGACAACAAAACCAAGTAATGCATTTTGAACATTTGACTGTTCTGCCTCTGCTGAATCTAACACTTCTATGCCAATTTAATTCAATTTTATTTAAAGAATCAAATAATAATAAGAGTTTCTCATAACACTTTATAGATAGAGTAGGTCTAGACCCAACAATTCTAGTAATTCCCCCAAGAGCAAGCATTTAGTGCTAGACAGTGGCGAGGAAAAGACTCGCTTTTAGGAAGAAACCTCGAGAGGTGAGGAAAACTCCCTTTTAGGGAGAATCCTCAGTCAGACCCAGGCTCTTGATAGGTGGCGTCTGATGATGCTGGGTTGGGGTGTGATGAACAGTGTCAATTATAGTCACAATAAAGATAATGGAACTATGACTAGAAATAGTAGTTGTTGTAGTAGTCAGGGTGGTGTTGTCCAGCAGAAGGTAGTAGGCATGCTGTTAATTTATCCAGATGTTTTAATTAACTCACTTCTGACCTCATTCATTTTTGTTTGCATCTTCAGTTTGCTTTACATTAATTTATCAAACATTTATTAAAATACTCATTGCTGTTTTTGCTTCAAGATACATTTTGTAACATTGTTTTTAATCACATCTATTTCATTGTGGCTAAGTGGTTGCTAGATGATTTCAAACCTGTTTTCTCTCTCCGTCAACAGGCTCCACCTCGAAGGCCGGTGGGGTGCGTTTCCCTGACGATGACGAGCCTCCTGGCTCTCCAACACGAAAAGACGATGAGTCAAACCTCTCTACTCTCATTGCTATCCCAGAGAAGGATGGCAGCTACTTGGTAAAGGTGTGTCCATGTGTATGAGTGTGTGTACATGGAAAGGCTGTTCTATGGCCCTTTATATGCATCATGTAAATAAGCAATAGTTCGCTAACAAGGTCACCATATCAACCCACCCTCGCTTTGGGATAACAACAAACTTCAAGCTAGCAAGCTACACCTTAAAAATAGAAAGTTTTGAAAATTGCAACAAGGCAGGCCTGCATGGTTCTTTTGGTGAATGATAGTAAAGATTTACAAAGAATATGTTCATGGCATTTACTATCTATCTGGGTTGTTTTGGGACCGATTGGTGGGATTGTTGTGGACAAAGTACAGACATCAATACACTGGGAACCAGCTAATTTAAATAGCTTATGTTACTGGGTTTTGCTTTCTGGGTTTAGCTAACTTCACGTAATATTGTGGCGTTGTTTTTGCAGCTTCCAAATGTTCCACCAAAACAGGTTCCTTCAAATTCTACTATTCTACCGAGGCACTGTTGCTGCGTCTGAAGTTTAGCGGCGCCCAAGACATTTGTGATTGGTTTAAACAAATGCTAACAACCCAGATTGTTTTTTTTCTCCTATGCTGGGATGTACTGTATCTGTGGTGTAGCCATAAATTATGCCACAGCCCTTTGGAAGTAGGTCTGGCATTGCGAGATTATGCATCTTTAAGCAGTGCACATAAACTAGATTAGATTAGATTAGATAGACTATATTGATCTCAAATTTGGAAACTTTAGTGCTGTACCAGAACAAATATTCCAAAAGAAAGATAACTAGCAGTTATGATGGGGTCCAAGCCTCCCTGATGCGAGTCACCCACGATGACTTGTGGAGCCCGCAAAAGAAGCACCGACCTTGCAACTCGCCCTTTGGGCTATAAATGTAAATGAGACGATATGCCAAAAATGGGATTGCATATATTGTCCCATCTACATTTCTTGAATTATAGTCCACCATGCGTCTACCTTGATAATAAGGGCCAATCATCACCACATTTTGTTTTACAAAAAGTTGTTTGTTCATTATTTCCGCATATTTTAACTTAGCAAAATTCTTTTGATAACTTTTGGTCAGGTTGGTATAGTGAGTGATGAATCGCGATTTTACTGCGATAAATATCTAAGCAGAAATGGGCGTGGTCTATATCAGTGATTCAGCTGAATTCAGGGATCGTGTGGATTTTACATTTGTCAATGTATGATATACAGTGTGGGAGTTATGTGGCAAAACCCATCCTTGTTTTATTGCGCCCCCTGTTTGTGGATATCATTTTTCCTTTCCAAGGTACGAGTCACACTCTATACCATCCTTAAAAGTTTCACTTGCGTAACTTGTATTGTGTAGGCTACAATACCACTTTTACCTCTGGAAAAAGAATAATCCTTACGATTATAATAGGGTTCCAAGCGCTTGTACTGGAAGCCACGTTACCTTGCAAACGCAGCTGCCAGCCTCTTTGGGCCAGGACCCCTAAAAATTCAGAGGAAAGAATTTAAACATATATACATGTTGAGAATAAAAATGTACAACTACTTATATAGTATTAGTAAAGATGGAAGTAAAACCTATATTTGTGCAACTTGCACAAACATAGGTTTTATGTCATGTATTATCTAACATTCAGTGATGAAGTGTAAAAAACTTGTATTTCTTGTGGTAGGAATGATTTCTTGTACAGCGACAAGAAATCATTCCTACCACAAGAAATACAAGTTTTTTCAGTGCAACGCAGAAGCTGTCGGAGCCTCTTGGAGAAGATGCTCCTCTGTTGGTCCAGTGTGGGCTGGGAGAGGGTGATAGGGGTTATCCATGATAGATAACAGTTTGTATAGCGACCTCCTGTCCACCACAGCTTCAGATGTTTCCTGTTTGCTGCCAATAACGGAGCCTTCCTTATCAGTTTGTTTAGTCTGTTTGTGCCACTGTCTCCGATGGTGCTGCCCCAGCAGATGGCGGAGGAGTACAGAGGTCACAACAGACTGGTAGAACATCTCCAACATTCTGCTGCACACATTGAAGGATCTCAGTTTCCTCAGAAAATAGAATCTGCTCAACCCCTTCTTGTTAACAGCAATGCTGTTGATTTTCCAATTCAGCCTATTGTCAATGTTGACACCTAGGTATTTGAATGCAAAGGGGCTGCAGAACCGTTCCCTTCTTCCTGAAGTCAAAACCATCTCTCTGGTCTTATCCACATTCAGCAGGAGGGGATTCTTACCAGCCCACTCCACAAAGTTGTCCACCAGTGCTCTGTACTGTCTCCCCTATCCATCCCTTATACACCCAACAACTGCAGAGTCATCAAACAACTTCTGTAAGTGACATGACACTGAGTTGTACTGGAAGTCTGTGGTGTATAAGGTGAACGGAAAAGGATACAGCACAGTCTCCTGTACCACTCACCACCAGTATAACTCACAGAAACCATTGAGAGTGAATCGCGTGTGTTGGATTGTATTACACTGTTAGGTATGTGTCTGTGTTTTTGTTCCTGCATGCTGCCTACTCCTATATCCCTGAGAGCTACACACCGCTGTCTGTAGTTGACAATGAAATTAAACCGTTTCAAGCTCTTCACAAAAAAAGTCCCCTGTTATTTTGGTATTTGAATGCTTTTAGTATGAAGCAACATCAGGCAATGTTGGGTTTTCATCAGCAGTAACGTAATGTGAAACATAAAACGTGAAATAAAACATTTATAATATAAATGAAATTTGAACACACAGAGATTCCATTAAAAGCTTCAAACGTACTGAGAGCTGAACACAGAAACTTTTAAAAATGTCTTTCTCTCCTGCATAACTCTTACTGCCGGTCCTTATGTCGGCCTTTTATTTCGGACACAGGATGTAGTCGACACACAGACAGACTGGGGGGCCACTCTTTTTAATTTTTCACTTAATTTAGTAAAAGTAACACTTTTTGCAATTTTTAGCAGTACATCAAAAACTATTTACACTGGAATAACCAATTTGTTATATTATAAACTTCAATTGTAACACGTCAGGAATGGTTATTTATATCAAAAATATATATAACGAATCCATCATCAGGAACCATTCACACACATTCATACACTGTGGCCGAGGCTGTCGTACAAAGTGTCACCTGCTCATCAGATAAACACTCACACACATTTACACCCTGATGGAGCAGCGTCAGGGGGCAACTTGGCTTAAGGACACTTTGACATGGGCCTGCAGGGCCAGGAATCAAACCGCCAACCTTCAAAATGACAGGTAACCACTGTACCACTGAGCTACAGCTGCTTGAGTGGTTGAATGCATCTAGAGCTGTCCGATGTGTGATCCGATCACTGAGGACATGCTAAAACTAGAACAGCCTCAAAGATTAAAGTTTGGTTTGATTATAGATGCTAAACAAAACCGTATCACATCAGAAAGCCTCTCAAATTTGATCAAAGTGCACCAGAATGATGCATTTAAGATCCACCTAGAAGGTCTTCCCAGCAGTCTCACAAAATGTGTGCAGAATTCATAAAAGCAAAAAAAAGTATAGAGCTTAGGTATTTATGGGTCATATTGAGCAAACTAATGAGAGGTAAACAATGCAATACATGTGTATGTATGTTATTGATAGATATCAAAATTCAATAGTCTCTAACTAGGAGTAAAATACTGTACATTTTACCACTAACGGGGGGGGGGGGGGGGGGCTACTCTGTAAATTGTAGATGGGGAACTGAAGATTTTCCTTTTTGCTTTAATCCATGTATTCATAGAATCTGTTTAAATCTGAAATATTACCAAATAAACACGTTAGCTTATTAAACTCAATATTTGCTTTATTTCTTCTTTTTTTTTATCTTTCTCCAGGCTGGTTTCCTGAAGAGCCACCACTGTTATGAGATTGTCTTCACCATCCCAGATGTCCCCACACTGGGCAAAGAGCTCTCCTGTCTTCCTTCCTCCTCTCCAACTCGGAGGTTCCCCAGCCTCCGGGTCAATCGTATCGACGCAATAGTGGAGAGTAAGTGTAGTACTGATACTGTTTTCTGCCTCCCTAATAGTGCAGAACATGTGTGCCAATTTGAAAAAAGTCACACACACCCAGGCATCTGATCACACAACTTATAAAAATAAAAATGTAAACATGTTTTGTTCAAATGAGTAACATAAATAACACTCCTGTTATTATTATAGCATATAGTGCACACACCTGTGTATGTCCCTGTTTGGTTGGCTTCTTCTTGGTCTACCTTGATGTTTTGCCAGACTGGCTGTGTCCACTTTGCTGATCCATCATTGTTTCCCAGACTCTGTGGTCTTTTCTCAATCAATCTAGTTGAGGACACAGAGGGTAAAATGGTCGCTATCAAACGTGTGCGCATTTGTAGAAGTTCTGATTACAAAAGACTCAGACCCACAAACAGAGGTAAATATGAGCTGACCACTAGAAACCTTTTTTAGTAACACATGCAAGTTTACGATCAGATTATTGAACTGATTAAAAAAAAAATAGTGGTAGACATTAAAGATTTTTTTTTGTATTCCCGCCTTTATTTATTTGATAGGACAGCTAGGTAAGAGAGGGGGCAGACATGTAGGAAATCATCACAGGTTGGACTCTAAGCCTGTATATGCGCCTACTCTACTCAGTGATCCAACTCGGCCAAGACTACCAATATTTGAATTGGGCAAGTATTTGGAGATGGCTCTCCACTAACTTGTCAGTAACTGGAGCCAGAAAATGCCAAACTGAGCAAAAAGATGGTGCCTGGGTGGAGCTAAGAATGAATGCCATCTTGTGCGATAGTCCCAGGCTGCTGTCAACCAAGCAAAATAAATGCTGCTCCACCTCTTTTTTACCCTTAAGCTTGGAATGTCAGTCAGTCTGACCACCAATTTGGTCCAGAATGTGACCAGAATGAGTGTACTGAGGATGACAGTAAAGCCTCCTGACTTTACCTCTAGCTCCACCAGCTGTATTTTAGTGAAATGTTGTGAATCAAAAGAATGGATTGCTATGAAATTTAGTAGAGCTATCCGTGGTGCCCAGTGGATGAATTAATTTTGGTAAATAACTGTTTTCCCCTAACACCACCAGAAGGTCAAAGATCTCATTTACCCTCTCAAATATCTTAAAAGAAAAAAAAAGATTAATTGGCACACATTTTGTACAGACATTCACCGTTCCCAGACAATTCATTGTAAAGAATAGGAAGACTTCTTACTTTTTATCTAGTTCAAACAGAAAAAAATTCTCACACACACACACACACTCACCACTGCATTGGTTAAATTGGTTGGTCAGCGTATGATCAGAAGGATCTGAGAAAGGTCCTTGAAACTGACAAAATAAACCAATGCAGAGGTGACAAGTGTGTTTGGGAATTTTTTTTTTCTTTTTTTAGATGGATTTTTAGTGCCATCATCAATTATCTGAGCAAAGACATGACCAAGCCAGAGATAGCAGCATGTTTGATTAAAGTCCATGTTGCAAGTTTAATTTTGCAACGCATTTGTGCATTTGCTTGTTGGTAGTAAATATTTGAACTGTTATCCATTGTATTTGATGGTGTTGGATATCGCAAAACTGAATATAATACAAAAATAGGCACAATTTTACAGTGTTTCCTTTTTTCCCCCACAATGCATTGCATGACGTCACGTTGGGGAGATAACAGAGCAGCCTGCGTTGTATTTACCTCTGGTCTGGCCTAATGTGGCTTCTGGTCTTTTAATATTAACAGTCTATGGTCTCGATCAAGTCCATGTGACTTTATTATATTTATAATAATATTGGAGGGAAAGTGAAACACAGCTTAGACGGGGATGTTGTTCGGCTTTTCACAAGTTTAGACTGCTAGCTAACGCTGCGCCGCCGGACGTTAGCACAACAGCGTTAGCCTAGCCTGCTAGGTAAATATTACGACTGCCATTGGTGTTGCCTATATATGCGTCCATGTTGTCAACATCATACATGTGGCATTAGTGCACCTTTTGTACCATAATTGTATTGAATGAAATAGTAAGCTTCGGTCCTACGAGATGGGGGGTTTGTTACGTTACACACAAAGCTAACTGGCTATAGTTAGCCTGTACGGATGCTAGCGGATATAGCTAACGTCGCGTAGCCAGCCAGCAACTTCGGCAGTAGAGTTTCGGTAAGCTAACACGACCGCGTTGTCGCCCACAATCAACCTGCAGTGATGTTTGAAATATAAACAATTACAATACTGGTGCGTGCTGGTTGGGGAGGACCATGATCCTGTCTGAAATGTCACAAACTGATTTAGGCATCTTAAGATCAGCTGATCGCGGGGCGAGCTTCCCGACCGGAGGGGCTCGCTTCCCGACCGGAGAGGCTCGCTCCCCGACCGGAGGCGCTCGCTCCCTGACCGGAGGCGCTCGCGCCCCGACCGGAGGCGCTCGCGCCCCGACCGGAGGCTCGCTCCCCGACCGGAGGCGCTCGCTTCCCGACCGGAGGCTCGCTCGCCTACAGCACCCGTTCTCCACCGCAGCTTCGCCACCACACACACAAGCACCGGCCAAACAACGACACGTTTTCACCGGAGGAAGAGGTAAACACTTAGAAATAACACTCGGGATGCCTTCTATTACTATAAATAGATAAGTGTACCAGTACTTATCTGAACTAACGACAGGATCACTGTCACTAGATCGAAAGAAAACGTTGACGTTCACTCGGTGCTATTCTCTGACAGTAAAAAGTAAAGTCATTGTATGCACTGCTGCGTTGCTAAAATAAAGGAGATAAATGAAGGAGATAAATGAAGAAGACTTCCCCACAATCTTGACAATTCCTCATTTGCCCTCTCACGTCTGGTAGGTTCGTAATTATTCGGCTGCTGGCCTTTCCTCCTCTTCCTCCTCCCAGTCACCGTAGTTTTAATGCCAGGCTGAGACTTCGCTCCCCAGTCTGACGTCATCGCCGAATTGACTTCATAAACCCGCGAACACCGAAAATGACCAAAAACTAACTTTTAACACTATTTGGAGACATTTTTAAAAATGATATACATATCTTGAGTGCTTTTTGTACCCAATAATCAACAGTGGTGGTTAACCTGCAACATGGGCTTTAAGACGCTACATTTAGAGGAAGTCTGGGTAGAACAGGGTAGAGAAATGGACAGACATGAGAATCAGGAGTTCTTGTGCATTAAATATGTACGTACCATGCAGTTTAGGACACAGTTTTGAAGCAGAGCTGAGAAACAATATCCTGCAATGACAAAAAACATTTTAAAGTGAATCTGAAGCACAAGTATAAAATACAACTCCCCCTGTCAACTTTTTATCTGTCTGATGGTGTTGCAGAGTGAATAAAAAAATATAACATAGCATTGACTTCACGTATTGGTTTGTGGACTCCTGTTTTGAAGCCTTGAATTTGGCAATGTGGATGTCATCTTGTTTTATTTTTTTAAATCAGACATGTTTTTTTGACGATGGAGCGGGGGAGGATGACGCGGCTTTGCTAAACGCTAAAAGGGGAAAGTTGCTGATTTCCAACCATTCTGTGGCAAGTTATCCAGTGGAGATTTACCGTGGGTAAACCTGGATAATGCAGATGTTGATTCCTCCCCTTATAGGAGGAGTAAAGGTAACATGTGAATACAGGACTCACCAGGAGGGGGTGCTGCAGGAGGAGATCACTCTGGTAACCAGAGGGAGAAAGGGCAGCAGTCTGAAGGTCAGATTCCAGGCCAGGGTCATTGGTATGTACCAGCACACGCACACACTCACACTCAAAGTGCTCTTCATAAACATATTCTATTCAGGTTATGAGTGTGTAATATGTTCACAAATCACAAACTTCATTTAAACTGCATGTTTTAAATGCCACTGCCAGATTAACTTCCCAAACACACAGCAAAATGTTATTCCAAAGATATGTTACCAATATTTATTTTTGTTTCTGTTGTTTCACCTCCACCCATAATTCAGTCAGACACTTGCTTTAAAGAATTGCCCGTTTATAGCACAGTTATACAGTCTCTGGGGTCTCATTTCTTAATGTGGCACAAGGGTTATTTATTAAAAAAAAAGTTTTTTAAACTTGACGGGAGAATGTGTGGTCCTCCACGATAACTGACCCATGGGTACGCACAATTTGGAGACATTGGGAATTGGCGACACAGATGGTGATGTGGTGAACTGGTCAGACTGCAGAAAGTACATGTGGGAATAACGATTATTCTTAATATTTTAATTATTGATGTCTCACGCACATTTCTTCACTCCATATCATCCACATTATCATGAAGATTAAAGGGGCTTTCCACCTTTTATTTTGACCAGAAAGCTAGATGAGAAAGGGGAAGAAGACATGCAGGAAATTGTTACATTTAACGTCCTCGTTATCCAAACTTTAATACTGTGTGACAAAACCTGCTTTTGGCAAGATGTTAAAACACAAATTGTAAACATAAATACATTTATAAAAAATAAGATCATATTCTGAAAGATTTCATGTACCAAAAAGTCAGAATTTTTGTACGCAAAAACATTCTGATTTTTAACATGTGGCACACACCTGTACACTGTTATAAATACAGACGTGCGTTACCTTATGTGGTTGTGCACAAACCTCAAGGCCGTACCATATTTGTCCTAAAGTGAGGGAAAAAGTATTGGCTCTCCTGCTGATTCTGTACATTTTCCCAGTGACTTAGAAAAGATCAGTCTATAATTGTAATGGTAGATTTATTTGAACAGTAAGAGACAGAATAATAAAATCCAGAAAAAGCATGTCAAAAATGTTAAAAATTGATTTGCAGTTTAATAAGGGAAATAAGTATTTGACCCCCTTTCAATCACAAAAGGTTTCTGGCTCCCAGGTGTCCTTTATACAGGTAATGAGCTGAGATTAGGAGCACACTCAAAGGGTGTGTGATGTGTGGTATGATATGTTTGCTGAGATTGTTGAGGCATGCTTGGTTTGTGATCCAGAGCATGAGCTTTTGTTCTTGCTTGTACACCGGTTTCCTTAGGCCGTGTCCCCATTGACACTGTGGCTTTGCTGCCTCCTTTTGGTGGATGATGGAAATGATGGCTTGAACTTTGTGGAACAAATTCCATAGCAGAGGAGCAATTTGACTTTGCAATTCAAACACCTCCTTTTGTCTAATTTTTTTCTCCTGTACTTCCAGTTTATGCTTTTCTTTTAGTGTAGTTGCCATAGCAAGAAGAGTGGCCCTTTCAGCCTCTGCTTTGAGGTATGCAGAGGAGGTTGATGACTTTAAAGACCTGTGGCTGGAGCAAGAAGCTGATGTGTACCTTTTACCACCAACATTAGACACACTGTCATTTGGACCAATATTATCAGTGATCACAGTCATGTGTACCGCAGCATTGTCAACTTCATTGTCATCAGCACCATCATGTTAGCATTGCTCCTTAGTGTCAAGCAACCACTCTTTAATCCTTTTAGTTATTTCTGTATTGCTTTCACTCATTTGGGTTCAAACCATTTGTTTTGTTTTGACACATCCTCCTTTGATAGCAATGATTTCAATGATTCATGCAACTCTGTTTTCACACATTTTTTAAGAAAAGTATCATGTGATCTGTACCGTTGCATTGCATGACGTCACGTTGGGGAGATAACAGAGCAGCCTGCGTTGTATTTACCATTGGTCTGGCCTAATGTGGCTTCTGGTCTTTTAATATTAACAGTCTATGGTCTCGATCAAGTCCATGTGACTTTATTATATTTATAATAATATTGGAGGGAAAGTGAAACACAGCTTAGACGGGGATGTTGTTCGGCTTTTCACAAGTTTAGACTGCTAGCTAACGCTGCGCCGCCGGACGTTAGCACAACAGCGTTAGCCTAGCCTGCTAGGTAAATACTACTGCCTTAGGTGTTGCCTATATATGCGTCCATGTTGTCAACATCATACATGTGGCATTAGTGCACCTTTTGTACCATAATTGTATTGAATGAAATAGTAAGCTTCGGTCCTACGAGATGGGGGGTTTGTTACGTTACACACAAAGCTAACTGGCTATAGTTAGCCTGTACGGATGCTAGCGGATATAGCTAACGTCGCGTAGCCAGCCAGCAACTTCGGCAGTAGAGTTTCGGTAAGCTAACACGACCGCGTTGTCGCCCACAATCAACCTGCAGTGATGTTTGAAATATAAACAATTACAATACTGGTGCGTGCTGGTTGGGGAGGACCATGATCCTGTCTGAAATGTCACAAACTGATTTAGGCATCTTAAGATCAGCTGATCGCGGGGCGAGCTTCCCGACCGGAGGGGCTCGCTCCCTGACCGGAGGCGCTCGCTTCCCGACCGGAGGCTCGCTCGCCTACAGCACCCGTTCTCCACCGCAGCTTCGCCACCACACACACAAGCACCGGCCAAACAACGACACGTTTTCACCGGAGGAAGAGGTAAACACTTAGAAATAACACTCGGGATGCCTTCTATTACTATAAATAGATAAGTGTACCAGTACTTATCTGAACTAACGACAGGATCCCTGTCACTAGATCGAAAGAAAACGGGGACGTTCACTCGGTGCTATTCTCTGACAGTAAAAAGTAAAGTCATTGTATGCACTGCTGCGTTGCTAAAATAAAGGAGATAAATGAAGGAGATAAATGAAGAAGACTTCCCCACAATCTTGACAATTCCTCATTTGCCCTCTCACGTCTGGTAGGTTCGTAATTATTCGGCTGCTGGCTGCTGACACATCCTCCTTTGATAGCAATGATTTCAATGATTCATGCAACTCTGTTTTCACACATTTTTTAAGAAAAGTATCATGTGATCTGTACCGTGGACACATTTTTTTTGAAAGCATCAGTTGCTCAGCTTTTTGTTTTAGTTTGTTGAGTTTCTTTATCCTAAGGTTCCTTTCTTTTTGATTTGATAATATTTTTACTTCCAAAGCTTTAACCGTGAGTTTAACTGGTCTTATACAAAGTTCATTCTCCGTTTCACTTTGATTGACAAGTGCATTCAAATCCACGTTACTAATTTTGATAATGATTTAGACAAGCTACCAAAAGCTTTATTTTAGAATTAAAGCACGATTTACCTGTAACCTAATTGTGAGAAGTCAAATCTCTTCCACACAGCTTAATAACAATTCCAAAACAATCCTACCGTTATTCTTCGTTGTTGCTTTAGCCCACTTTCATTTATTAGCATCCAATTTCTCCTGTTGGCTTTACTGATGGAATCAGCTGGGGCGCTGTGCTTCTGCCTTCCCAACATCCGCGTAATCCGCCCATTGAAGCGTAGTTTTTCAACTTTTGCAATGGCGATTGTACCACAAAAAAAAACACTTTGAAAAGGGAATTTGAAGTGATTTGAAAATCAGGTCTGCAATGGCATGCCGTTAACACTTTATTTTATGTTGAATAAAACTACTTACAAAACACTGCTGCTTGCATTACTGATGTAAATTGAGTTCATACGTATGCAAAAACTGTAAACACGATGCGACGGGGCATGACAAAACCCATCCCGAAAATACACACATGCACGCATGCACGGTTGGAAAACGGTGTGGCTTCCCAGATCGTAATTCCACTCACGCTATTCACCTGTGACTTCCTCATATAGCGTTCCGTAACCACTGTGATTTCCTGCCTATGCCCCTAATGTGCAGGTGGAGGAGCGTCACCCCTATACAACTTACCAGTTGATGTGTGTTTTTGTTAGTGGTAAGTTACCACTAACAAAAACACACATCAAAATTGCTACAACAGAAACATTGCTATTTCTAATTTCTTCTTACTCAAACTTATTGACCTCTGCTCATTTTCTGTGACAGAAATTGTTATGTCTGTAAGCTTAATAATGTGGTGGATCCACCAGACCCAGGAAAATTGTCTGTGTAACAAAAATATGAACACACAAGAGTTAAGTGGCGCAGGTGTTTTGGATGCAGGCTGTGTGCTCTGCTTCCAGAATATTTTATCCATGTGATATTTTGTGTTACCACCGGAGGTCACTAAAACCCAGTCTACAAAGCCTTGGGAGCGTTACACACCATCACACGCATGGTCAAAAGGAAGAATTTACATGCGTAGATATGTGTATATATTCACTCGGAAAACCAACCATACAAACAAACCCAAAAAGATTTTAATGTAGTAAAGCTGCAGAGATTGTTTAATCAATCAGTTAATTGTCAACTATTAAATTAATTAACTATTTTAATAATCGATTAAGTGGTTTGAATAATTTTTTAACAAAAAAGTAAAAATTCAGCTTCTTAAAATTTAAAGTTTCTTTACTCCTTTTTGACAGTAAATGGAATATATTTGAGTTGTGGATATCAATGTCCTGATATAGAAGGTTACGGACAAAGACTGTATTACCTCGGCTCTGACTGAGCCTGACACCTGACAAGTAAAATACCTGTCCTCTTCTATTTATTTTCCTCTGTACAGACCCACAACACGGGACTCCCATGCTGCTGGAGGGGGTGAGGTGCCTGAGTGCTCGGAAAGACGCCCACACAAAGCACAGCAGCGTCTGTGAGAAGATATGATGAAAAGATACTCAGATTTCATATATATGTATCTATAACAATGTTATTCAGTGACTGGCCCAGCATGGTAGTATAGAAACACTAAACTATGGTCCCCAAATTGGAAACAGCTTACTTTGAGTGGTAAATAATGTGTGGTACTATGTTTTGCTATAGTGAAATTTCAAAATATTTGTTGGAAAAATACAGGTCAAACAAATACTGAAATGGTTTAAAAATGCAGTATCATAGAAAATAATAGAATACACTGTTATTGTCTAGCCAAGGCTGGAAAATCCCCTTTGGTCTCACCAGATACGGTGGAAACATCACATGACATCAGAGGATGTAAGCAGCGTGGAGTGAGAAAGATTTCCCCTCCTTGCTTAAGAAGCTGTTTGTCCCGTGACGCAGGCATGCTTCGAACTCATGGTGTGAGCGGGATGGAGCAGGAAACAAGGCAACACTTCAACTTAAAATGTCACCCCTCCACAAAAACGCCCCTTGTTGTCATGAGCTATTGCTTAAATGTGTAAAATATGTGTTTGATAACTAGACCTTTCCCCCAAAAAGCAAAATACAACCAGCCTGCAGCTCTGGATGGTCATTTGACAAATGTTATCCAATTTAGAAAGCCATGAGCCTCTGTTGTTGGAGGTACAGTAAACCAGCACTAAACACTAGCCAGCTTACACATTATACACACAAGTACTTATTTATTATTATTATTATTATTATTATAATTATTATTATTATAATTTACATTATACACCAAGTCATTGCCAAATAAAATTCATGATTAACACCACACATTTAGTTATAGACTGTAAAGTAACTGTTCCTTAACACACCTACCTTAGAAGGGAGCAGTACAATACATTGTTTGTGATTCAGATACATAAAAAACATTAGACTTGCACAATGGTAATGGCACAATAATCAGTGTTATTCGTTCTTTATTATTAAAAAATGTCAAATCCCAATATACTAGAATGGCGCTTGGAAAGTGCAGACCAATGGTGCATTCACATGCTACTTAAATGGTCCCATTTCCCCAGTTGGGAAGTCGTTCCTACCAACTTCAGTGTGTTCATGAGCTTTAAGTCACAATATGGAAACAACATGGATGCTAAAAGCGTGTTTATTTCTCAGAGCGTTAATAGCCGTTTGTCTTAAGCATCTGTGCTATTGACTTTTTTTGTTATGTGTATATAAGAAATTATGTACAGTGAACCCTCGCTATATCGCGGTTCACCTTTCACGGTCTCGTTGCTTCACGGATTTGCATCATGCATTGTGTTCTGCATTCTGATTGGCTAAACAGTCTCTCAGCTTCTGCTCTACTCGTGTGTCAATAACGTTGCGGTTTATACACGTACGTAAAACAGCTTGCCAAATTTAAGTTTGCAAATTCTCTTACAATTTCAAGTTTCTCTAAAACCCATAATGTCGACAAAACGTTCTGCACCGACAAAGGCACTTGCGGTTTATACAGTAAACAAATGCTTGGGCCTGTAAAAAGGTTTTGTTCTTTGGTTTCAATGTATCATGGAGTATTTCATCGTATAATAATTGTAAAAAAAATAAAGGTTACTACTTCACGGATTTTGCCTATCACGGGTTCTTTTTGGAACGTAACCTCCGTGAAAAACGAGGGTTCACTGTATTGCCAAGCAAGTAACACTTACAAGGAAGTTGCCTTGGTGGTTGGTGCACTGCATATGTAAACATATTAAACATCATTATGAAATAAACAAATATAGAAACAAATATGTACAATATAACTGTTTAACATAAAAAAGAAGCAGCTCATACTGTCATAATAATACGTATTGTGTGTATACGTATTGTTGTTTTTATACACTGTTAATGGTCTAACAGAGAAAAAGATTGCAGTTTTTCCCTTTATTAGCATCATTTATATTGTATGTCAAGAAATGGAATCAAATCAGGTTGGATGAATAATAGACCATAGTGGCAACAGAAATGTGTCAAATGTTATTGTTTTTTACTATACTGTCTGCTATTTATTGAATTGTAACTTTAGAATAGGGAGGCTGCAACCACAATTATTTATTTCAGGAGTAAACCAAGTTTTTGGTTTACAATAACAAAGCTGCGGTTCCATGTACAATA
>JAQOOF010000682.1:17500-20372 GCA_029931835.1 Etheostoma nigrum | reverse complement strand
CAAGCGATAACAGAAGAAAAAACAATACAGGGCATGGAGGAGGGAGCCACGGAGCTCGGTGAAGCCCAGTTCAGACCAAAGGCTCGCGAAGAGACAAAATCGCTTCACAATGTTGCAGGAAAAGTCTGAACCTGTTGTGGTTTGGGGTTTTAGCTTTAGATTCTTATACCTCCTTCTTAGTTTTTTTCCCGGTCTTGTGTCCCCCTGAGTGTCTGAATGTTCTGTTTCCTGTTTTATTTTGAAGTCTGGTTTTTGTCTCGTCCTGTCTTTAGTTGTACTTCCTGTGTGTTCTTCCCGCTCTTGTGATTACCTGATGTTTTCCACCTGCTTCCCTGCCCTCTTGTCACCTGTCTCTCGTCCCCTCCTCACCTCGTCCGCTTGTGTATTTAATGTCTGTGCTTCCCTTGTCTCTTGTCAGATCGTTTTGTCAGTCTGCGTGTCCGTCATCTGGTGTTCCTGTCGAGGTCAGATCGTTAGAAAAAACAAAGAAGAAGGAGGAAAAGAAACCAAAGCAAAAAACCCAAACCACAACAGAACCGGCCGGTCTCAGCTCGACTAAAGGCCGATTTATGCTCTTTTTTTTGGGGAGGGAGGGCATTTTTGGCCTTTATTTTGACATGAAAAGGGAGAGAGAGGGGCAATTACATGCTGCAAAGGGTTGCAGGTCGGAGTCGAACCTGGGCCGCTGCATCAAGGACTAAACCTCTATATTGGGCGCCCACTCTATACCGACTGAGCTTTCTGGGTCCCTGATTTCTGCTTCTGCGTTAAATCTACCCCGTGGGTATGTAGGAACGGAGATATCGGCCCTATGCCGTAGCCTGACGTTTCCCTTTCATTTAACTACACGTCGCGGCGACCCACGTCGCTCGTCCGTGGCTTGGTAGCGTTGCATTTCCTGGTTCTCCTTCTCCATAAACATGAAATCAAGGAGAGGGTTAACTTCTCCTGCTGCAGATGTCCCACCGTGGTCAGAAAACACAGAGGAGACACTTTGTTTCTCTCACTATGACCTTAGAGACGCTACTCGCTCCAAAGCTAATCAACTCTCTCCTTGACTTCATGTTCATGAAGAAGTCAAAATCAAATCAACTGCATCAATCTTTGGTCCGAACTGTCATTCACAATGAAGTCATTCATAAAAATCATTCTGTTTTTGTCAAAACTATCTTTTCAATTAAGCTCACTGACATTTCCAATATCTCTATAACCAACTGTACCTGTCTATATCACCTCTACAACAACATGCTGACGCTGTATCCACAACTTCCAATATTATTCCTAACATCCCATTTCATTCTTGCTCTGATCCTGACGCTTTTCATTCTTCTTTTTTTGTATCCATCTTTGTTATTTGTGGTTGTTGTTTTGGACCCCTGTGATAAGGAGATGCTGCATCACCAGGGGTTATTCCTAATAAAGAAACATGTGATGCATTTGCAAATATCAGCCTAATCAGGACCGAACTAAAGCAAGAAAGCTGATCAAATACTTTTACTCCTACTCATGAACATAGGACCAAATATTCGTCACTCAGAGAATTTTTGGGCCAGTTAGGCATGTAGTCCTACCCTGAGATGCTCCATAAATATGGACCCGATTTCTTTAAGTCTAACTTGAGCGCCATTGCTTGGTGAGATCCCAACACATGCAGTTGAAAACTACAAACAACTTGAGATGCAACTCAGTTATTTTGGCCGTTACCTTCACAAAGAGGGAAAAGTTTTCTGCTGTTTATCACTTACCAGCAGAGTCATGTTATCATCTGCGAGTGGAGCTGAAACATTAAAGCCGAGCACAGATGCTGAGGAACAGAAACACAGAAAGAACCAAATGAATGATGGGTAACAAGACAGGTAAAACCCAGTGTAGCGTTTGATGCGTGTCAACCAGAGTTAAATTAAAGACAACATCTGTATTTGTGTATAAAATACTCCCTGCAGGCTGGAAACATGGCTCTGTAAAGTCTTTAGCGGCTCAATTGTGAAGGTTTTAAGTGGAAAACAGTTCCAATGATTTCCAATGTTAAATCTTGAATTCTAATAGTACTCGTGCTGTCCTCCGTGAAGGAGGAAGTCTTCAAAGCCTGAAAACATACACTATTCCCCGTAATGTAGTTTGTTTTGGTTGTTTCACGAGACATATCTGTATTTGTTTTGTAGTTTCTCTTTTTTTTCTGAGCTATTCTCTTTGCTGTTTTTATACAGCGTTATCTCACATCGCGTTCACTGTTCAGGTCGCTACTTCAAGCTACGTCCGAAAGTAACGTTACACATTACGGATAAAACCGTTCGTAGAAGTTGTTATATTGTTTTGGAGGAAAATTACATATCTGGATAGCTAGTTTGTCTTGTTGCTAAACATACTGTCAAATTATTTTGACTGATTTTCAACTGTACACAATGTTACTGACTTTGGAGCTTGCTAGCATAGCGTTAGCTTTCTGGCTCGTAGCTGAAGGGTTCTACGAGCTGAGCGGACTATAAATATCTATTAAAAATATCTCCCGTTGCTAAGGGAGGCAAGTCGTATCTACGGCCTGTTCTATTCCCTGGAGCAGTGAACAGCGTTTGCATTGCATAAGAATCTTATGGGATGGGAATGATTGTTCCAGGTATTAGTCAAAGCCTCAGGCGTAGCCAGGGAAACAGAGTTGTTGTTTGGAAAAACTTTAGATTTCTGTCGTAAAACAAATTAAAATATAAATTTTAAAAATATGTTATTTGGCAAGTGACCAAGGTATAAGCGGGTTAATGCCCTCCGAGGTGTCCTAGGCAGGTATTAATGAACTTTGGCCGCCCCGCTGTCGTCCATTAATACCTGCCTAGGACACCTCGTCGGACATTAACGCTTACATAAATACTAATTATTC
>JAQOOF010000682.1:0-12500 GCA_029931835.1 Etheostoma nigrum | reverse complement strand
GGGTTTTAAAAACAATTCTGGAATAAAATTTTACTTCATAATCTAATACCAAATATTGTCTTTATCTCAATTTCAACCAACTGAGATAACATCTATGTTTAGGGAATGCATCAGTCTCTACTAGCACACAATTAAACATGGAAGTGGGGTTCGTTTTTTGTCATAAGGTTATAATTCATGTTAAAAATCCACTATGGAAACAACATAAGTGTCATATCCAGAATAATGTTCTGAGTCAGGAATACATGTTAATCACAGGAAATAAGGTAAGGACTGTGGATTTCAGGTAGAAAATTTTTTAACTTGTGCCATTTTTCTTCTTGTAAAAATTTGAAATGGCTCAATTTGACCCGAATACCATACAAGGGTTAAAAGATATTTTTTGGGGCATTTTAGCCTTTAATAGACAGGACAGCTGTAGACAGGGACAGAGGGGGAAGACATGCAGCAAATGGCCGCAGGGCGCACTCCACTCCAGGACTAAGCCTCTGCAAATTTTACCCTGTTTCAAAAAGTTTCTATATTACAAATTTGGGTTTCTTTCAAAGAAATTGTCCAAAAAAGTAACGTGGAAGGTTCCCTACAATGTTCCTCACAAGTTAAATAATCAGTTCACTACTTTCATTGAATTTGGGTGTTTTTTTTGTCAATTTTATAGCATTTGGAGAGAAAAAAAATTGATAAAAGAACAAAAAAGTGTGTAACAATTGTAAAAAAAAAAAAAAGTCAAAAAGTCAAAAAAAGACAAATGTAAAAAAACAAAATTGACAAAAATGTGAAAAAAATACCGAACAAAGTGACAAAAAATTTCAAAAGGCTCAGAAAAAGTCTACAAAATGTTGAAAAAGTGACAAAAACATCGGGGGAGAGACACAAAAGTGTCGACAAAGACAACCAAAACAAATTGTCAATGTTCCAATTTTTTGTAGCCTGAGGAACCTCGTTGCGATGGCAGAACCCGGATGGAGCTGGACCCTGAGACATAGATGACGCAGGGCTCTCATACCTCCCAGTGAATTTAAGCTCCTCTCCAAGCTCATGCGGCGCTGGAAACTCCTCGTCTTCTCCTCCGGCGGCGCCGCCGGCCGAGCCGTTCATTTGACCCAGCTCGTTCAGGTTCAGCACTGACTTCCTGCAGGGAGCGTGGAGACAGAAACGGGCAGGGCTCATTTAAAGAAGTTTGTCAAGAAGGAATCTGGAGACGTGGACTTTAAAGTCGTTGTATTTTTTAAAAATAAAATGATAGGTATCAAAGTATGAACATGTAAAATGATTTACATGCAATACATACATACTGTACATATGTACACACATACATACATACATTCATACATACATACGCACACACATATACATACATACATACACACACACACACACACATACTGTACATACACACGTACATAGATACACACATATATACATTCATACATACATACGCACACACATATACATACATACATACATACACACACACATACTGTACATACACACGTACATAGATACACACATATATATACACTCACCGGCCACTTTATTAGGTACCCCATGCTAGTAACGGGTTGGACCCCCTTTTGCCTTCAGAACTGCCTCAATTCTTTGTGGCAAAGATTCAACAAGGTGCTGGAAGCATTCCTCAGGGAGTTTGGTCCATATTGACATGATGGCATCACACAGTTGCCGCAGATTTGTCGGCTGCACATCCATGATGCGAATCTCCCGTTCCACCACATCCCAAAGATGCTCTATTGGATTGAGATCTGGTGACTGTGGAGGCCATTTGAGTACAGCGAACTCATTGTCATGTTCAAGAAACCAGTCTGAGATGATTCCAGCTTTATGACATGGCGCATTATCCTGCTGAAAGTAGCCATCAGAAGTTGGGTACATTGTGGTCATAAAGGGATGGACATGGTCAGCAACAATACTCAGGTAGGCTGTGGCGTTGCAACGATGGTCAATTGGTACCAAGGGGCCCAAAGAGTGCCAAGAAAATATTCCCCACACCATGACACCACCACCACCAGCCTGAACCGTTGATACAAGGCAGGATGGATCCATGCTTTCATGTTGTAGACGCCAAATTCTGACCCTACCATCCGAACGTCGCAGCAGAAATCGAGACTCATCAGACCAGGCAACGTTTTTCCAATCTTCTATTGTCCAATTTCGATGAGCTTGTGCAAATTGTAGCCTCACTTTCCTGTTCTTAGCTGAAAGGAGTGGCACCCGGTGTGGTCTTCTGCTGCTGTAGCCCATCTGCCTCAAAGTTCGACGTACTGTGCGTTCAGAGATGCTCTTCTGCCCACCTTGGTTGTAACGGGTGGTAATTTGAGTCACTGTTGCCCTTCTATCAGCTCGAACCAGTCTGGCCATTCTCCTCTGACCTCTGGCATCAACAAGGCATTTCCGCCCACAGAACTGCCGCTCACTGGATGTTTTTTCTTTTTCGGACCATTCTCTGTAAACCCTAGAGATGGTTCTGCGTGAAAATCCCAGTAGATTAGCAGTTTCTGAAATACTCAGTCCAGCCCTTCTGGCATCAACAATCATGCCACGTTCAAAGTCACTCAAATCACCTTTCTTCCCCATACTGATGCTCGGTTTGAACTGCAGGAGATTGTCTTGACCATGTCTACATGCCTAAATGCACTGAGTTGCCGCCATGTGATTGGCTGCTTAGAAATTAAGTGTTAACGAGCAGTTGGACAGGTGTACCTAATAAAGTGGCCGGTGAGTGTACATACATACATATACATACATACATACATACATACACACACACACATACATACACACATACGTACATAGATACACACATATACATACATACGTACATAGATACATACATACATTACATACACATATACTGTACATACATACACACACATACATACATATATACACACATATACATACACACACATACATACATACACATATACATACATACATACATACACACACACATACATACACACACATACATACATAGTCTTTCAGTTCTAGTGTTAAATATTCTCTAGAAATAAAAGTTTATTGATCTTTGAAAAGGTGTACCTTCATTATTATGCCATTATCTTTATATTAGATGAAAATGGTCTCAGAACAACAATATTATATATATATATCGTTTATCGCAATAATTTCTAGGACAATTTATCATCAACATACACACACACACACACACACACACACACATATTATTGTTTTTTTTTAATCAGGAATCGTTTTGAATCAAAAATTTATATTGAATCATATTGTGAACCTAAAAATCTAATCGGAATCAAATCAAATGTGGTGTTGTACTAATAATTTTGGTGCTTGAAATGAGTCTTTAGGGTCACAAAGTAGTGTTAATATATGATAAAAAAATAGTACATAAAAGTCTGAAATGATGGTTGTTGAACGAAGCTCAGCATAGGGTGACCCTTTTATTTTTTATTTTATTTTTTATTTATTTATTGAGTTTTTTTGTTGATATGAAGGAAAAAAATTTAAAAAAAGTTTAAGTGTACTGTATTGTGTTGTGTTGCTAAAATTGCCTGTAATGTTCAATTTGGGCAATAAAGTTAAAAATTAAAATTAAAATAAAATAAAAGTCTGAAATTAAATTTTGTAAGATCGCTTTTTGACACCCTCAGAGGGTTGATGATGTTTAATAATATGATTAAGTGATAAATGTACATGCCTCATTTCTGCAGATGGAACCTTTTTGGGAGGTTCGATGCGTATTTTTGGGTCCCATTCTCCCGGAGGGAGGACAATCACCTCATCCAGAAACTCATCGACACCCGCGATCAGGTCTTCACGGTCCCGGGCTTTGTAGGCGACATCGCTGAACAGCTGACGGGGAAAAGAATGAAATCAAAGCAAGATAATTGTTTTGGGGCTTTTCCCTTTATTAGTGAATAGTGACAGTGGATAGACAGGAAAGGGGGAGAGAGATGGGGGATGACACATGGGATGATGGGCCGCAGGTCGGACTCGAACCCGGGCCTCTGCAGGACTCAGCCTACATGGGGGGTACGTTCTTACTGGGTAATAGAGATGGGACAGTGCCAGTCACCAGTGGTGGACTATAACTAAGTACATTTACTCAAGTATTGCACTTGAGCACAAATGTTGAGGTACTTGTACTTTTATTTTTATGCTACTTTCTACTTCTACTGCGCTACATTTCAGAGAGAAATATTCTACTTTTTACTCCACTTCATTCATCTGTTACAGCTTTAGTTACTTTACAAGTTAAGATTTCTGCACACAAAACACATGTAGTTTATAAATTACGTTTTATTATAAATTAAACTACTCAACAATATGACGGCCTGCGAGTAGATTGTTTCCAGTTTCTTATTGTGAGGCTTTTTCTGCATTAGTACTTTTAAAACTTTAAGTACATTTTCCTGATGATACCTACAGACTTTTACTTAAAAGTGCCCCTCCCTCCTCCTCATCCTGTAGATGTCAGAATTTTTTTCTTATTAGTACTTTTTACTTAAAGGGTAACTACCATTTTTTTCAACCCTATTTTCCCATGTTTTTGTGTCTAAGCGACTGATGGGAACGACGATCTTTAACATTGGTCAAAGCAGCAGAGAAACAAGCTACAATGAAAGTTAATGGGAGAATTGTCCAGCTTGTATTTACGTTCATAAAGTGCTCGTTTTGCTGCTGACAGACTCAGATTAATATTCTAAGTGTCTGATAACATTATGGAAAGGATTTCTAAGGAGGTCGACCTTCCTGTTAAAGATTAAGATCATTTTTTAAAACATAAAAGTCCACCAGACTCCATGTAAATAATCAGTGATTTTAGCGTGTATAGAGCAGCATATCTCCACCAGACTCCATGTAAATAATCAGTGATTTTAGCGTGTATAGAGCAGCATATCTCCACCAGACTCCATGTAAATAATCAGTGATTTTAGCGTGTATAGAGCAGCATATCTCCACCAGACTCCATGTAAATAATCAGTGATTTTAGCGTGTATAGAGCAGCATATCTCCACCAGACTCCATGTAAATAATCAGTGATTTTAGCGTGTAAAGAGCAGCATATCTCCACCAGACTCCATGTAAATAATCAGTGATTTTAGCGTGTAAAGAGCAGCATATCTCCACCAGACTCCATGTAAATAATCAGTGATTTTAGCATGGTAAAATACGGCTTTCTAAAACATCTCTGAGCTCTGAGCAGCGCTGCTCGATCGGCTCCGTTTGGTCAGAGTTTTCTTTCTTTCATTCCAGTATCGGGTCTGTCAGTCACAGTGAAAACCGGGGACATTTCCGGGGACAGATCCAGCCGGGGACAGGTCACCAAAATCGGGGACTGTCCCCGGAAACCGGGGACGTCTGGTCACCCTACTCTATAAGTAAATGATCTAAATACTTCTTCCACTACTGCCAGTCACTTACATCGTCCACCATGAGCGTAGCGATAGCTCTGCCGATCTCATTGTAGGACTTGGTTTTGCCATGAGGACCCAGCAAGATGAAGAGAAACCTGTCAGAACAGAAGGATGAGAGGCTTATAAATGCAAAACACATACTCTATGGAGAGAGATAAAAGAGGGGACCTATTTTATTTTTACTAAATTAACAAATCTAGTAAGAACGCACAGCATTATGCAATGCATTAGCATGTATTTATATATCCGTATTTGTACTTTGCCTGTGAACTGTCCTTTTTTTTTGCTAGCCTACTATTTGTGGCTTTTAATTTCCCCTAGGGGAAGTTATTTGAGTTGAATTGAAAGGAATAAGAGACACCCACCTTGTCGGGACAGGGACTTCGGTGAGGCCTCCCAAAGTGGTGGCCTGAGCCAAACGTACAAACGAGACGAAGGGTTTGTCCAGAAAATCCACCTCGCCGATCAGGACGTTGGAAGCTTCGGCGTCACGAGGAATCTTCTTCATGAACTTATTCTTCAGCTGGCAGACGAGAGTGGAACAGAAACAAGGGGGAGCATGAGAAGAAATGACGTGTTTGAGGCATGTTGGGCTGCAGCTGACCTTTCTTAACGGCTGATGTGTGCCATGATCAACTGACGCAATACAGAAAATGACACTCAGGATTTTAGACAGAAAAATAGAACAACCAGACATTAAAAACTATCTTTTTCTAAGTTGCAGCAGATCCTCTTTCTCCGTAGGAAACTCTGCAGACTCCAGGTTCAACAGTCAGTCCTGAAAGCTTTATTTTATTTTTATTTTTTTTACAAATGTGTCATGTCAGCCTGGTTTGGGGTCACTATCCAACCTCCATCGCAACCCAATAAACAAAATCACATCAATGACCAGTAAACTGTCATGACTAACCAATTAGCCACCTCGTCTTTAGTGACGTAGAAAGCCGTGCAGATGTTGAACAGCTCACCCGGATACAGAAGACAGAGGACATTCAGAAACCGGATCAGAGGACATTCAGAAACCGGATCAGAGGACATTCAGAAACCAGATCAGATGACATTCAGAAACCAGATCAGAGGACATTCAGAAACCGGATCAGAGGACATTCAGAAACCGGATCAGAGGACATTCAGAAACCAGATCAGATGACATTCAGAAACCGGATCAGAGGACATTCAGAAACCGGATCTCACTCAAAACAGCATGGGTAGCTATTTTTCATGTTTGTCTGTGTGTGGAAGCACCAGAGACACAAAATAACCCCCTCAAATCCCAGAAAAAGGGATTTTTGTTTTCATAATATGGGCACTTTAAAGGTGCACTATGAGTTCCTGCACGGTCACTTCTGTTGAAGTTCCAAGTAAATGTCAAACAAAACAGCTCGCCCCTCCCCCGATGTTTCCATAACTGTCCCCACCCCCCACCATCTTGTCTGTGATTGGCTGGAGGATTTTGTTGTATTTTGGTGCACAGCCTGTGCCTCTAGTGTTTTGACGTTTGACGTTTACGCCCCCTGTGTTGTTGTGCTTTTTCACCGTGTATTCGGGGGCGGATCAAGGAGAGACGCCTACCATTTGAGACAAAAATGAAATTGCGCAGAAAGCATGCAGGAACTCATAATGCACCTTTAAATAGGATAAGGTCATATCAGCTTGACCACAACTACATATGATAAACATTGCTTTTTAATTTATTTTTTATTGGAATTAAGTTTACATTTGTTTTAATTTGTTTAGTTCTTTTGTTCTTACATGTTTGCTATTTATTGTTGTCTTTGTATTGATCTTGTGTGGTCACTGCTGCGAAACCCCTTTGGGAACAAATAAAGTTCTACTTGACTTAAAATAATCGGACTGGAGCAGAAAACGCCGATCGGTATTTACGACAGAATGACTAAATTAAAAGGTGGATCCCTCTTAAACCTGGACAGCTGTGTTTTCAGATGGTCTGGCTCGCGTTGGATGTTCTCACCTTCCTCTCTCTGTGTGCTCTCAAACTCTCACACTCCCATCGCTTTGGGAAACAACAACAGCCTGAAAATGTCCAGTTTTGAAGAAAATTTGGATTGTGAAATAAGGTAGGCCTGCCTGGTTCTTTCAGGGATTGAATGATTGTAAAGATGTATCCAGATAATTTAAATAGGTCACGTTCCTGTATTGGGTCAACAGTTAATTTAGTATTGGATGTGGTGTTTTTTTGCTGGGTGAAAATGTTCCACCAAAACAAGTTCCTTCCTGAAAATATTAGTTGACGTCAACCTTTATGCATCTTTGAATTTGGGTTTCAGCCTCACAGAGCTGTTTGGGTGGCTGTTTCCCACAGTAACCGGGGCACTCCTCCTTCTCTGAACCAAGAAAACACGTGGCAGTGGAGTGGTGGGTGCTTAAATTAAAATCTCCTCCTAATCTGTTAATGCTGCTTTCGGAGTCAAATCAACAACTGGTTCTCATTCACTCTCCAACAACTTCTTGCTCCTAAGAAACCACAAACAAGACATTTTAATCTCTCATGTTATTAACTAATTAAAGTTTTTTTTTCAACCTGGACCCTATTTTCCCATGTTTTTGTGTCTAAGTGACTGATGGGAACAACGATCTTAGACGTTGGTCCAGTATTTAGTAAGATCGCTTCAGTCGGCAGCGAAGAAACAAGCTACAGTGTAAGTTAATGGGGCATTTGTCCAGCTTGTATTTACCTTCATAGAAGTGCTCCTTTTGCCGCTGATAGACAGATACAGTATTATGGGACCACTAAGGTCTACAGTATATAAAAGAGACTTCAGATACAGTATTAGGGGACCACTAAGGTCTATATAAAAGATACTTCAGATACAGTATTAGGGGACCACTAAGGTCTATATAAAAGAGACTTCAGATACAGTATTAGGGGACCACTAAGGTCTATATAAAAAAGAGACTTCAGATACAGTATTAGGGACCACTAAGGTCTATATAAAAGAGACTTCAGATACAGTATTAGGGGACCACTAAGGTCTCTCGCACTGCTACTCTGGGATAGCAAGTGGCAGCACGCCAGTTTGTCGCTCTGAGAGATTGTTTGAGTGAGTGAGTTTATAGACATTGTCATCATTCTTATGAATTAAACACTCAGTTTAAATCCACATTGAACCCTGTAATGATGATTCTGGGGTTTATGGGATTGACTAACTGATCAAGATATTGGATTATTTTCGGCTACCAGCTACGGGCTACCAGCTACAGGCATGAACAGCGCAATACAAGCGTCCAGTGCTTTTCATTATTATGAACGCCGTAGCTGTGTGCATGCCTGGATTTACTTTTCTACTCACTTCATCTTCGTTATGTGATCCCTTTCCTGGATTGGCGCAGAGGAAAACAACTTCGGTATAACTTCCATCTGTTTGTGCTGCTGTGAAGACGGCTAACTTCGCGGTGGAAGAGTGGAAATCTGACTCCAGTCGTCTTGGTTGGTCCAGGGATAGTACCATCCTGGATTAAGCATTGTTGTTTGACCTTTTCTGGGTTGGATGCAACTTTGGAACGCATTGTTTATCCGCGGTAATTATTTTATTCAGCTTCGCTTCCTGCATCACGGCACCGCGTCACTGGAGGTCGCTGCGGAGGGGGTGGAGCTTGTGGTAGAGTCACTCTTCTCGAAAAAGAGGATTCTGAGTTTTTAATGGATATTGATTAAAATCCTTGAAATAAAATGGAATCAAAGCCGCGGATGATTCTTATTGTGCTGTACTTGATAGCGCTATGTGCCTCTATTGAAAGCTTCCCTCGTTGCCATGGAAACACGTTGCTCTCATTTCCGGATTGTTTACTCCGGGGGAAGAGCGAAACAAGCCATCAGCTGGCTGCGGTCATTCAACCCCAGCCTTTGCTCTTCACCTCTGGTACATCAGAAGTGCAACATCTAAGCTGTCTTATGGCTCTGCAAAACTATTTGTGGTCTAAAGAAGCAGCCCTTTTAAACTTGGCAGTCAACCACCGTCATTGTAAACTGCCTAAACAGAGACTTTTGCTTATATTGCTGCTATTAATTTCTGGGAATGTTCACCCAAATCCAGGCCCAGAGCAAAATATGTCATATGACACCCCTGAAAGCTTTAAATGCAGAAAGGGCCTGGGATTTTGTCATTTAAATGTTCGTAGTCTTGTTGGCAAAATAGATATGGTTCGTATCTGGGCACTTTCAACCAATGCCGATGTCTTTGTTTTAAGTGAAACTTGGCTTAACAAATCTATTTCTGATAAGGATGTGTCTGTAGGTGGGTACAACTTATTCAGAACAGACAGACCTAAAAAGGGTGGAGGTGTTGCAATATATGTGAAAAAGTCATTTCATGTAAATGTTATTGTTTCAAAGTCAATAAGCAGACGATTTGAATTGCTGGCCCTTGACTTAGAAGTTTCTAAGAGTCTTCACATCACAGTTGTTGGTTGTTATAGACCCCCCTCAGCTGATAGTAGTACTCTTTCTTCTCTGAGGGAGTTTTTAACAAGTCTTAATTATAATGAAATTGTCTTTTTAGGAGATTTTAATTGGAACTGGTTTTTGCCAATGTCTGATCATTTTAAATCATTTTGTGATTCTTTTAATCTTTTTCAGATTGTAAATAGCCCCACCAGACCAAACCTAAAACATCCAGAAAAATCATCCTTAATTGATCTTATTCTTACAAATGCCCCTCACAAATACTCCTGTGCCTCTGTTTTTGCAAATGATATAAGCGACCATTGTCTTATAGCATCTGTAAGGTACACAAAAATTCCTAAAACAAGGCCGCGCATAATCTTTAAGCGGGCAATGAAGCAGTTCTCAGTGCAAGGCTTTTTACATGATCTGTATGATTTTGATTGGGAAAGAATTAGTTTTATTGATGATGTTGAAAATGCTTGGACATTTTTTTATAATTGTTTCACAGGCCTGGTAAATAAGCATGCCCCCCTCAAAAGACATAGAGTGAAAGGGCGAAATAATGTTTGGTTTAACAATGAATTGTCTGACCTTCTTCTGGAGCGAAATCAAGCCTGGGCTCAAGCTAGAAAGTCAAAGCTTGAGTCTGACTGGTTGAAATTTCGGCGTTTACGTAATCTATGTACTGTAAAAATCCGTAATGCCAAATCCGCCTATTTTCTTTCTGAAACATCAAAAAATTTAAATAACCCTCTCAAGTTCTGGAAAACAATCAAATTATTAACTGAAACAAAAACAGATACAGAAGTACCATCTTGTATTGTTGTTGATGACAAAAAAATCATTGACAAAGATAAAATTCTCAATACTTTCAATAATCATTTCATTACTGCTAGCTCCCTTTATGAAACACTACATAATCCAACCTCCAGCTCTCCCACGGTATGTCCTGTTGATCAGTTACTGTCAGCTCAAACATTTCATTTCAAGTCAGTAACCGTACCAGAAGTAAGGAAGGCCTTGAAGGATCTAGATCCAAAAAAATCATCAGGTCCAGACAAATTGGAACCATATTTTCTAAAAATAGCTGCAGATGTGATAGCCAATCCAGTTGCATATTTAATTAACCTTTCTTTAGCCAAGAATCAGGTACCAGCCATCTGGAAATCTGCCAATGTTCTCCCCCTTCATAAAGGTGGTGATCCTGCGAACATAAATAACTATAGGCCTATTTCTAAATTGTCAGTATTGGCTAAATTAATGGAATCGCTCATCAGCATGCAATTAAAAGACTATCTAATTAATAACAATATTCTGACTGAATTTCAATCTGGTTTCAGGAAACAACATAGTACAATAACAGCTGTTTTAAAAGTTGTTAATGACCTAGTCAAGACCTTGGACAATAAACGGCACTGTGCAGCACTGTTTATTGATTTGTCAAAAGCTTTTGACACAGTGGACCATAAAATTCTCCTTCAGAGACTCACCTCTATTGGACTATCAGAACAAGCAGTGGGATGGTTTAACAGTTACCTATCAGGGAGAACACAATGTGTGCAAGTAGATGGTGTCACTTCTGCCTCCTTAAATATTTCAAAAGGGGTGCCTCAAGGCTCAATCCTTGGGCCTCTTCTTTTTATCATTTATACAAACAACCTCTGCAATAATATAAAAAATGCAAACTATCATTACTATGCTGATGACACTGTTCTCTACTGTTCTGGGTCCACATTAGGTCAAGCAATCACAAATTTACAGTCCGCTTTTAATATCTTGCAACATAATCTGGCTACTTTAAAATTGGTTCTAAATTCTAAAAAAACTAAAGTCATGACTTTCACTCTGGGAAAATCAACTAAAAACAATGTCCCAACCATTTGTACACTTTCTGGTACAGAAATTGAAGAAGTGTCACATTACAAATACTTGGGTTTTACCATTGACCAATCATTGTCTTTTACATTACATGTCCAAGATTTGGTTAAAAAACTGAAATTGAGGTTAGGTTTTTTCTTTAGAATCAAGTCCTGTTTATCATTTGAAGCAAAAAAGCAACTTGTAAATGCAACATTCTTGTCTGTTTTGGACTATGGTGATATTTTATACATGCATTCAACCTCCCAGTGTCTTCATGCATTGGACACTGTGTTTCATGGAGCCTTGAGATTCATTACAAACTTAAAATCTCTTACTCATCACTGTTTGCTGTATTCTCGGGTCGGGTGGTTTTCCCTCTCCATTCGCCGTTGGATGCACTGGCATCTTTTTATTTATAAGGCAGTATTAGGACTTCTTCCTCCTTATCTGAACAACTACATCCTTCCAAGGTCTGCAGGGACATATTACCTGCGCTCACAGGATCTGTTTTTATTGACAGTCCCTAAAGCCCGCACTGACTTTGGCAAAAAGGCTTTTAATTTTGCAGCACCATCAGCATGGAATCAGCTTCAAAATGAACTCCAGTTGAAGGAGTTGGTCTCATTTCATTCTTTTCAAGGCTTTTTAAAGGACCTTGCAGAAAGGCAGTCTGTATGTCACTGTTTTTAAATTGATTTAGGACCCAGGTTTTTTATGATGACGTTGTTGTTTGAACATGAGTGAAAGTGTGTTTATGTATTTACATGTAAGTGTCTCTGTGTCTATTTGAAACGTGCTGCTGCCACTTGCCAGGACACTCTTGT
>JAQOOF010000681.1:0-20396 GCA_029931835.1 Etheostoma nigrum | reverse complement strand
ATATATATATATATATATATATATATATATATATATATATATATATAGTATGTATATATACTGTATATATATATATAGTATGTATATATACTGTATATATATATATATATATATATATATATATATACACTCACCTATAGGATTATTAGGAACACAATACTAAGACTGTGTTTGACCCCCTTTCGCCTTCAGAACTGCCTTAATTCTACGTGGCATTGATTCAACAAGGTGCTGAAAGCATTCTTTAGAAATGTTGGCCCATATTGAGAGGATAGCATCTTGCAGTTGATGGAGATTTGTGGGATGCACATCCAGGGCACGAAGCTCCCGTTCTACCACATTCCAAAGATGCTCTATTGGGTTGAGATCTGGTAACTGGGGGGGGGGGGCATTTTAGTACAGTGATCTCATTGTCATGTTCAAGAAACTAATTTGAAATTATGTGAGCTTTGTGTTATGGTGCATTATCCTGCTGAAAGTAGCCATCAGAGGACGGGTACATGGTGGCCATAAAGGGATGGACATGGTCAGAAACAATGCTCAGGTAGGCCAGGGCATTTAAACCATGCCCAATTGGCACTAAGGGGCCTAAAGAGTGCCAAGAAAACATCCCTCACACCATCACCACCACCACCAGCCTGCACAGTGGTAGCAAGGCATGATGAATCCATGTTCTCATTCTGTTTATGCCAAATTCTGACTCTACCATCTGAATGTCTCAACAGAAATCGAGACTCATCAGACCAGGCAACATTTTTCCAGTCTTCAACTGCCCAATTTTGGTGAGCTCTTGCAAATTGTAGCCTCTTTTTCCTATTTGTAGTGGAGATGAGTGGTACCCGGTGGGGTCTTCTGCTGTTGTAGCCCATCCGCCTCAAGGTTTTGCAGGTTGTGGCTTCACAAATGCTTTGCTGCATACCTCGGTTGTAACGAGTGGTTATTTCAGTCAAAGTTACTCTTCTATCAGCTTGAATCAGTCGGCCCATTCTCCTCTGACCTCTAGCATCAACAAGGCATTTCCGCCCACAGAACTGCTGCATACTGGATGTTTTTCCCTTTTCACACCATTCTTTGTAAACCCTAGACATGATTGTGGGTGTAAATCCCAGTAACTGAGCGGATTGTGAAATACTCAGACCGGCCCGTCTGGCACCAACAACCATGCCACGCTCCAAATGTCTTAAATCATCTTTCTTTCCCATTCTGACATTCAGTTTGGAGTTCAGGAGATGGTCTGGACCAGGACCACACCCCTAAATGCATTAAAGCAACTGCCATGTGATTGGTTGATTAGATAATTGCATTAATGAGAAATTGAACAGGTGTTCCTAATAATTCTTTAGGTGAGTGTATATATATATATATATATATATATATATATATTTTTTTTTTTTTTACCCTAATGCAGGGGTGTCAAACTCAATTGCACAGGGGGCCAAAACTCAAAACACACTTAATGTTGCGGGCCGAACAGTATAAACATTTATTTAACAGACTTCATTTTTTGTTTTTTAACCATTAATATGAATCAAAATACAGGATATCATTCCAAAATAAATACATTTCAACTTAAAATATTTTGCTCTTCATAAAAAAATATCTTGCTAATGCAATACATTCTAAATGTGTACATGCTGGAATATAACAAATCTGAAAATATAAATAAAAAATGTAATTTAAAGTAAAAGTTAAATCATAACAAAACATAACATTCCATTTTCTTGTCCTATTTAGTCAGAGCCTGATACTTGGAGTCTTTTCTTTGCAACAAGTTGGTTTATGTTTGGGGTTAGGTTCTGTGTTGTGGAGATTCTCAGGATGGATTGCAGGTGTTCATCAGTGAGGCGGCTCCTGTGTGACGTTTTGTTAATTTTCATCACAGAGAACAGCTGCTCGCACAGATATGTGCTGCCAAACATGGACAGGATTCGAGCCGCATGTTGGCGGAGCTGCGGCATCGCTTCAGGAAGGAAGCGAGTGAACTGTGCTGGCCCCGCAGTGTCGTACTTTGCCTTCAGTGTCCCGTTACATTGCAGTTCTATCAGCTCCATCTGCATTTCTACTGGTGCGGTTTCCACGTCGACTGCAAATGGGTTGCGAAGCAGCTCGAAATTACTTTTCTGTGCCTCAAAGTCACGGAAGCGCCGGGCGAACTCAGTGCTCAGTGAGTTTTTCAGCAAAGGTGGCATTTGGGAAAACTGTGGCACCTTCTTCGTTCAGTATTACTTGGCAACAGGGAAAGTGAGACAAGTTGCGTTGATGCATTTGTGTCTCCCATAAGCGCAGCTTCACTTGAAATGCCTTCACTGCATCATGCATATCAGTTATTATGTGCTCCCGTCCCTGGAGTTGAAGGTTTAAAGCGTTAAGATGCGACGTTATGTCAGCCAGGAACGCCAACTCACATTTCCACTTTTCATCCCTCAGAACTGTGCAGTCTTTCCCCTTACTGTCCATGAACTGGCAGATTTCCCCTCGCAGCTCAAAGTGTCTTTTGAGAACTTTTCCCCGACTTAGCCACCGGACCTCCGTATGATATGGCACATCGCCAAACTCGCAATCTATTTCCCGCAGAAAAGACTGGAATTGACGGTGATTTAAACCGTGGGCTCTGATAAAGTTGACGGTTTGTGTTACAGTGTTCATCACATGATCCATTTTTAGGACTTTAGCACTCAGCGATTCCTGGTGTATGATGCAGTGATATACTGTCAACTCACCGGCACAGTTCTCCTCCCGCATCTTTGAGCGCATCCTTCCCACCAGTCCATTTTTTTCACCACACATCGCAGGTCCGCCATCTGTTGTAAGTCCAACAAGTTTTTCCCATGGCAGTCTCATGTCGGTTACACTTTGAAATACACTTCCAAAGATGTCCTCTCCTTTCGTTGTCCCGTGCATCGATTTAATGTCCAGTATTTCCTCTGTTACGCACAAATTGGAATCTACTCCACGGATGAATATCGCCAGCTGTGCAGTGTCAGTCGCGTCAGTAGTTTCATCCACGGCAAGGGAGTATGCAACAAAATCTTTTGCTCTTTCAATCAACTGTGTTTTCAAATCAGTCGCCATCTCACAAACCCGATTAGCAACAGTATTTCTGCTGAGGCTTACATTTGCGAACGCTCGTGTTTTATCTGGACAAACGACGTCGCACACTTTCATCATACAATTCTTCACGAATTCCCCCTCGGTAAACGGCCGTCCTGATTTGGCGATCTCTTCGGCCACAATGAAACTTGCTTTCACAGCAGCTTCACTTTGTGATTTCGCTTTGGTGAAAAACGTCTGCTGGGATGTCAAATTCTTCTTCAACTCCTCTACCTTTTGTAGCTTCTGTCCTGCGCTCAGGTTTTTTAACTTGTCCTCATGTTTTGTCTCGTAGTGCCGTCTTAGGTTATACTCCTTCATTACAGCGACGTTACTCCCGCAAAGGAGACACACTAATTTACCTGCAATTTCAGTAAACATATACTCATTCTCCCACCGGCTTTGAAAGCTTCGGGTTTCAGAATCAATTTTTCTCTTGGCCATTGTTGGGGTCTAGCTTTGATTTGATATTAGCGTTGTATAGGCTACATCAACAGACCGCGAACTTGAACCGCGGCTTGCCGTTGGCGGCAATTGCACTGCATCTTGGGAATTGTAGTGTGTGTTATTGGGGCGTCATATCACAGGGCCATTAAAAACAGACATATAAAATGATCACGCGGGCCGGATATAATTGTATGGCGGGCCGGATATGGCCCGCGGGCCTTGAGTTTGACACATGTGCCCTAATGTCTGTATTATAGCAAACATCTACACTGTATTTATCAACGACATTTGAAGAGTTATATCTGTTTTACTGTCTTTATATTTATATCGTTCACTGTAATCTTCTTATTGTGTTTTTTTAAGGTAGATCATTTTAAGATGTGTCCAGGGACAATGGATGAAAAATAGCCTTTTGGCTAATTCTGGTGCAGCAAGTTTCACAGCAATGTTATAATTAATGTACACTGTCCCTGTCTAATACATGAATAAAGTAAATGAAGTGTTTGGCCGGGCCTCTCAGTTTATTCTTGTTTTTTCTTGGAGAGTGCAAGGAGCTCGGGAAGGACAAAACCGCCTAGAGGTGTCTCAGTGAGCAGGGTTGCCGCTGGGATTTCAACCCATTACATACCTGGGGGGCTCTTTGGAGCAAATAACTGACATTGCAAGTGAATCCTAGATTCAATATTTATTCAGCAAAACACTCACCTTCTCACAAAGTGCTTTGCAGATTAATGCTACAGCTATTGTAAATAACTCAATTTCATTTTTGTGAGGAAGAATCTTTCACTGCAATGTACGAAAAGCTAACGAGTAACGAAGTTTACCAGCTTCGTTGTAGCGCTTGATGGTTTTTGCGACTGCACTTGGGGACACATTCAAAGTTTTTTTGCAATCTTCCGGACCGACTGACCTTTATTTCCTAAAGTAATGATGGCCGCTCGTTTCTCTTCTTTTAGCTGATTGGTTCTTGCCATAATATAACTTCTACCATTCGTCCAATAAGCTGTCGGCTGTGTATCAACCTGACTTCTGCACAACACAACTGATGGTCCCAACTCCATTAATAAGGTAGAAACTCCAATAATGAACCCTGACAAGGCCCACCTGGGGGGTAAACCACTTCAGGGACTACCTCATGAAGCACATTGAGAGAACACCAAGGGTTTGCAGCACTGTCAAAAAAGCAAGGGGGGGGGGGGGTACTTTGAAGAAACTAGAATATAAGACATGTTTTCAGTTATTTCACAAGTTTTTGTTAAGTACATAATTCCACATGTGTTCATTCATAGTTTTGATGCCTTCAGTGATAATCTACAATGGAAATAGTCATGAAGATAAAGGAAACTCATTGAATGAGAAGGTGCGTCCAAACTTTGGACTCTTGACCTATATTGTATATACTAGTGTGTAGTTAAGATGTGATTGCAGCATCTAACTTTCTTGGAGAGTGCAAGGAGCATCGGGAAGGACAAAACCGCCTAGAGGTGTCTCAGTGAGCAGGGTTGCCGCTGGGATTTCAACCCATTAAATACCTGGGGGGCTCTTTGGAGCAAATAATTGACATTGAAGTGAATCCTTGCTTCAATATTTACTCAGCAAAACACTCACCTTTCTCACGAAGTGCTTTGCATATTAATGCTACAGCTATTGTAAATAACTCAATTTCATTTTTGTGAGGAAGAATCTTTCACTTTGATGTAGGAAAAGCTAACGAGTAACGAAGTGTACCAGCTTCGTTGTAGCGCTTGATGGTTTTTGCGACTGCACTTGGGGACACATTCAAAGTTTTTTGCAATCTTCCGGACCGACTGACCTTTATTTCCTAAAGTAATGATGGCCGCTCGTTTCTTTTCTTTTAGCTGATTGGTTCTTGCCATAATATGAACTTCTACCATTCGTCCAATAAGCTGTCGGCTGTGTATCAACCTGACTTCTGCACAACACAACTGATGGTCCCAACTCCATTAATAAGGAAGAAACTCCACTAATGAACCCTGACAAGGCCCACCTGGGGGGTAAACCACTTCAGGGACTACCTCATGAAGGACATTGAGAGAACACCAAGGGTTAGCAGCACTGTCAAAAAAGCAAGGGGGGGGGGGGTACTTTGAAGAAACTAGAATATAAGACATGTTTTCAGTTATTTCACAAGTTTTTGTTAAGTACATAATTCCACATGTGTTCATTCATAGTTTTGATGCCTTCAGTGATAATCTACAATGGAAATAGTCATGAAGATAAAGGAAACTCATTGGAGGAGAAGGTGCGTCCAAACTTTGGACTCTTGACCTATATTGTATATACTAGTTTATAGTTAAGATATGATTGCAGCATTAACTTTCTTGGAGCGTGCACAGAGCTTGTGAAGGACAAAACCGCCTAGAGGTGTCTCAGTGAGCAGGGTTGCCGCTGGGATTTCAACCCATTAAATACCTGGGGGGCTCTTTGGAGCAAATAATTGACATTGAAGTGAATCCTTGATTCAATATTTATTCAGCAAAACACTCACCTTTCTCACGAAGTGCTTTGCATATTAATGCTACAGGTATTATAAACAACAGAACTTCATTTTTGTGAGGAAGAATCTTTAATTGCAATATTCGAAAAGCTAACGAGTAAGGAAGATGCTTAATGCTCGTGTTGTAATCCTGTTTTGGGTGAGAAGCTTGAGCGGCTGTTTTGATTAATAACTATTTATCCGTGCTCGTCACCAGAGAGAATAAGCAGATATCATAATGAAGAGATCCTGAGTCACGGTGTGGTTAATAAAAGAAACACAATGCAATGTTCATTACATCCAGACACCGTCATCCAGCACTGATCCGGACATTTACACCTTGTTAAATAAATACATCAAAACTCTACCTGCAGCATTGCATGACCTGTCAATCATGACTAAGCCCCGCCCCTTTCCAAGGTATATAAGGGCCCTGACTCTCTTCTACTTCCAACCCACACCAGGCAGAACAAAGATTACTGATGTGAGTATAATGATGGTTCACATTGTATCGTCATCATCATCATCGACTGTTTTGATGATAATTTGATAGATTTGGTTTCTACTAGATTGCAGAGTTTATTCTTGTTGAGTAAAGCTAAAATACAGACTGTGGATGCATTAATGATGTAAACTGGCTTAAGTTGAACCTAATCTGTTAATATTGAGTGTTTCATAGTATTCGGATATGTGACATTATCTTTCAGTGTCATTAGTTTGTTCTTCTTCTCTGTCTCAGCCAATCATCACAGCAGCAAAGGTAATCATATTTAACTTAATTATCACAATTTAATTCATTATTACTTTTAACCCTTGTGTTGTCTTCCGGTCACAATTGAAAATTAACACTTTTGAGACTATTTTCAATGTTTGTCACTTTTTTTGACGTTTTCAACACTACGTAACACTAAATTATTAACTTTACTTTTACAGTTATTTTTGGAATTTATGGTCAATAAACCTCATTTATAGGAAATTATACCTAATGTTTGAGTTAGAAAAGCAAAAATTCTGAATTATTTTGACTAAAATTAAAGGAATGGATGTTGATGGATAATCTCAGACTGGAATATGTCAACTTTTACTCAATACTATTTCAAAAACACTTTAATTTGTTTTCAAATGCTATAAAATTGAATAAGACGCCCCAAAATTAATGAAAGTAGAGACTTGTACTTGCCAAATATCCGGATAATTTAATTTGATGATCAGATGCACACATTTATTGTCTGACATTATTTCCCACCATGCAGTTTGCTGACTTTCTTTAACGTCTTTCCACAGATGACATCAGTCTTTCTGATTTCTGTGTTGCTCTGTCTGTCCAGCGGACTGCTGGCTGCAAATGTAAGTACACTCTTAAGAAATAAATCTGGAAAATAAAAGACTTTGTCCTGTAATTAAAACTGGAAGTGTGTAGCTACAGGAACACATACATTTTCTGTTATTATAAACAGTTTTCAGTCTTCCCTTTTGAGTAGACGTTGGCCGTGTTCAGCAGATGTTATTGCACTTATAGATACAAATGCTCGTATAATGACCATAATTACTCGTTCTTTGAACTTCCTGGACACATTAAAGTCAACTGCACAGCATTTCATTGTTAAATCTGCTACTGATAAAAGCAGCTTTCCATTTTTTTTAATATTTACATTCATAAATGTGCATTGACAATTGTGTGCTGATCAAACCTGTTCTCCAGGAACCATAATCGTATAACATCAAAGCTAAATGTAGCTCTTACCTGGCTGAGTTAGTTGTGATTAACACTAAACAGTAGAACATCAGTCCAGTCTCCCCAACCCTAAATGTCATTGGCTGTTGAAGTCTTGTGTTATAATATATTGATATTTGTATGATCCCAATCCAACGTCCGGTCCAGGTCAGGACAGTATCTCGGACTCGTTGGGTTGCTCTGATTGGAGTCTTGCATTGCCAGCTCTATCTCCACAGCGCTGCAGAGGAACAATCCCATACATATAGACTAGTCTGATTGGTTCTGGTGTGTTTGTTCATACAGGGTGCCCCCCCCTCCTGTCCTCCTGATTGGACTCAGTTTGGCTCTCGCTGTTTTGCTTTCTACAACCAGCCAAAGACCTGGATCGATGCAGAGGTACAGCAGTTCTATCTATCATAACATATGCATGCTAAATACCAGTGTACTCTAATACTTTACTGCAGTTTAATTATTAAAAACACACTTTAATAATACGCTGTTAGAGTAAATGTCCTGCATTGAAAGTACGTCAGTATCATTAATAAAATATAGCTAGTTAAAGTATTAAAACCAGTAACTAAGTACCAAATATTTACTTTTACTGCAATATAGTATTCTTACACAGTGGTATCAGTAGTTCTACTGCAGTTCAGGGTTTGAATACTTCTTCCACCACTGATTACAAGTATAGAAATGTCCCCTGTGACTGTGTAACTGTCCTGAAATCTGTTAATAATGTGATTATGTTTAGATTTTCTTGACATTTTAACTGATGATATTGTCTCCATTAGACCTTCTGCATCGCTGCTGGAGGGAATCTTGTTACCATCCGCTCAGCTGAGGAACAGACATTCCTCACAGACTTCGTTAAAAAAGTGACCGATAAAAACACCTATACCTGGATCGGAGGCCATGATGTAGCGAAGGTGAGACTTTGATCATCAAACAGGAAGTGATGTTGGTTGTCATGAATGCATTCATATATACGTAGCTGTGAAAAGTAAAGCTCTGTAATTTGTGTGTATTTCACGTATTGCAGTAGCAGCACATTGACTGCTGCTGAATAAGAGCGTGAAGGTCTTTGTAGGAAGGAGGTCGGGGGGGCAGTGTTCATGTCCCGGAAAGAGTTAACATGTTGTCCTCATGTTGTCCTCAAACATTAGGTATAATTTCTTATAAACGAGTTTTATTGACCATAAATTCCAAAAATAACTGTGAAACTAAAGTTAATAAGTTAGTTATGTAGTGTTGAACACGTCAAAGAAAGTGACAAACATTGAAAAAAAGCATCAAAAGTGTTGAAAAAAGGGACAAAAACGTAAAAAAGTTAAAAACATCGATAAAATTCATCAACAACAGTGTTGATTTTCAATTTTGATGGAAGACATATACAAGCATTTAGAGGGTAACAAAAACCATGTTAGATTGCTTTTTGTGGATTTCTCATCTGCCTTCAATACCATCCAGCCCCATTTATTGGTGCAGAAGCTCATAGAACATTTTGGGTTGGACTGCAACCTGGTGGGCTGGATTCTGGACTTTCTCACTAACAGGACACAGAGAGTGAGAGTAAATGGACATCTTTCTGGAATATCAGTGATATCAACCGGCTACCCTCAAGGCTGTGTTCTCTCTCCTCTTTTATACATTATGTACACTAATGACTGCGGCAGTGATCTGAACAATAACTATATCGTTAAGTTTGCAGATGACACAGTCATAGTAAGCTTAATGGACACCACTGAAACATCTCACGGCCCTGTACTACCCTATGTTTTAAACTGGTGCAAAGAAGCCTTTTTAGACTTAAATGTTACAAAGACAAAAGACATGTGCACATGAAAGACATGAAAGACGATTATAGATGGAAAAGAGGTTGAAATTGTTGAGTCATACAAGTATCTGGGAATCATCATTGATAACAAGTTGACCTTAGAACTAAACACAGACATGCTGAGTAAGAGAAGTCAGCAGCGTCTATTCTGTCTGAGAAAGCTAGCTACGTTTCAAGTGGACAGATCCATGATGACTTTGTTTTACAAATCTTTTATTAAGTACGTCTTTACCTTTTCATGTATTTGCTGGTATGCTTCTCTGAGTTTAAAACGGAAAAACACATTAGCAATGGTAATTAAAGTTAGCAGCAAAATCATTGGGATTCAGCAGATGACACCAACTGATCTGTATAATAGACATGTGCTTAATAAGGCAGAATCCATCATGTCCAATATGTCTCACCCCCCGCATGAAGAATTTAAGTTGCTGCCCTCTGGTTCCCGCTTCAGTCAGCCACCAGCCAAACCAAAAAGATATAGATTCTCTTCGTACCCTCTGCTATCTCTCTGCTCAACTCTGTAAAGAATAGGTAATGTCTGCACATTAGGCAAACTGGGACTTTTTTTTTTAATGTGGTATTTATTTCCCCATTTGGTCTGACCCTGTATTTTTAACTGATGTTGTTGTCTTTGTTGTCATGTACTGTATGTCAATTTCTTTGCTACTGCAGCTAAATGAATCGCCCCTCAGGGACAAATAAAGGTCTTGAACTTGAACGAGGGTTAAGAAGAAAACACAAGACCTTCACCCTGTAGACGAGTGTTGTCCCTGGAGCGTTTTAATCCAAACCACGTTTTTTCCAATCATAACTATCATTTTGGTTTCTGAACATGACGAACCGGCTCACTGTCACCTGTTCTCAGCTACATTTAATTGTCATGTGACCGGCAGGCGGTTGCCTAATTTCATAGGATTTCATTCAAAATTAGGAGATTATGAATATGTTTTCATCCGATATCTTATAAACCCGTTCATGAGAATGCGTTGGCTCTCATTAGTTAGAAAATAAGAAGTGTTTTGGCCTAAATGATTGAACCCAGACTTTAACCCTTGTGTTGTCTTCCCGCCAACTTGGAAATTTGAGTTTTTCTGAGTCAAAATTTCAAATGGAAACCCTTTTATCAAGGTTTTGGTCATCTTTTTTAACCATTTTGTGTTTTTGTCACTTTTTCAACAACTTTTTCTGAGCCTTTGAAATTTTCGTGGGGTTTTCCCCAAATTTACATTTTTTACATTTGTCACTTTTTTAAAGTTCTTTTATCAATTGTTTTTTCTCCAAATGCTATAAAATAGACAAAAAAACACAAATTCAATTAAAGTAGTGAACTGATTATTTATTTAACTTGTGAGGAGCGTTGTTGGGAACCATACACGTTACTTTTTTGGACAGTTGTTTGAGAGAAACAAAAATGTCTGATATATATTGACCCAAAGACACCAGGAGCGTTAAACCAGTCTTTCTCCTCCAGGACGGCACGTGGCTGTGGTCTGATGGATCCAAATTCAAGTACACAAAATGGAATCCGGGGCAACCTGACAACTACAAGGGAGGGGAGCACTGTCTCATGATAAGATCGGCGGAAGGTAAAAAACACACATTTAAAACATATTTTCTATGTTCTTTTTTGCACTTTAAATATAAAGGTTAAATGTGATCAGTGACAATGGTTGTTAACTCTCTACAGGAAACTGGAACGACTGGGGTTGTACCAACAAGGCTGTTTTTATGTGCTCCAAGGACCTGGGGAACAAGTGTGTGTGACCCTAATGCGCCGTCATGAAGCCTCTACAGCTGTAATCTTTATCACTGATTCATCTCTAATCTCTATCATTGATTCATCTCTAATCTCTATCATTGATTCATCTCTAATCTCTATCATTGATGCATCTCTAATCTCTATCATTGATTCATCTAACCCTCCATCCAAAGGTAAACCTACCAGATATGAGTGGTGATGATCTTTTCATCCAAAATGTCCAATTAGAAAATAAAAGTGTATATTTTATCAGAGCTTTCTGTGATACAAGAGGAGAATGCAACTGTAATAACACTTCATAATAACTATTAATAATACATATAGTCCACTGGTTTAATGAACTGGTTTCTTTTTATTCTTAAAACTGATGTGTTGGGTTCTTTATTCATCTGATTTCCTTTACTATATAATCAACTAAGCATTCAAAAATAAAAGACATATAGTCTTAAACAGTGTCTGTTGTTGTTTTCTAAAAGGGACAAATCATTAATATTTACCCTGGGGTTGGGGGGGCGGGGATGAAGACCAGATCTCAGTGAGGTATTGTCCAGGTGATGAGACACCTGGCTTCTTGACATCAAACAGACAATGTGCAGGACTGCTTCAAAATGTAGATGTAGAAATACTGGCACTAACTCCACTTTGTCTAGTAAGGTCTGTTATTTATTTTATTATGTTCACCCAGGTCAAACCCTCGGTGTTCTCTCAATGAGCTTCATGAGGTAGTCCCTGAAATGGTGTACCTCCCCAGGTGGGCCTTGTCAGGGTTAATTAGTAGAACTTCTTGCCTTATTAATGGAGTTGGGACCATCAGTTGTGTTGTGCAGAAGTCAGGTTGATACACAGCCGACAGCCTATTGGACGACTGGTAGAATTCATATTATGTCAAGAACCAATTAGCTAAGGGAAGAGAAACGAGCGGCCATCATTACTTTAAGAAATGAAGGGCAGTCGGTCCAGAAAATTGTGAAAACTTTGAATGTGTCCCCAAGTGCAGTCACAAAAACCATCAAACGCTACAACGAAACTGGCTCACATGAGGACCCCCCAGGAAAGGAAGACCTATATATATATATATATATATATATATATATATATATACACTCACCGGCCACTTTATTAGGTACCCCATGCTAGTAACGGGTTGGACCCCCTTTTGCCTTCAGAACTGCCTCAATTCTTCGTGGCATAGATTCAACAAGGTGCTGGAAGCATTCCTCAGGGAGTTTGGTCCATATTGACATGATGGCATCACACAGTTGCCGCAGATTTGTCGGCTGCACATCCATGATGCGAATCTCCCGTTCCACCACATCCCAAAGATGCTCTATTGGATTGAGATCTGGTGACTGTGGAGGCCATTTGAGTACAGCGAACTCATTGTCATGTTCAAGAAACCAGTCTGAGATGATTCCAGCTTTATGACATGGCGCATTATCCTGCTGAAAGTAGCCATCAGAAGTTGGGTACATTGTGGTCATAAAGGGATGGACATGGTCAGCAACAATACTCAGGTAGGCTGTGGCGTTGCAACGATGGTCAATTGGTACCAAGGGGCCCAAAGAGTGCCAAGAAAATATTCCCCACACCATGACACCACCACCACCAGCCTGAACCGTTGATACAAGGCAGGATGGATCCATGCTTTCATGTTGTAGACGCCAAATTCTGACCCTACCATCCGAACGTCGCAGCAGAAATCGAGACTCATCAGACCAGGCAACGTTTTTCCAATCTTCTATTGTCCAATTTTGATGAGCTTGTGCAAATTGTATATATATATATATATATATACGTATATATATACTGTATATATATATATATGTATTACCCTTATATATATATATATATATGTATTACCCTTATATATATATATATATATATATATATATATATATATATATATGTATTACCCTTATATATATATATATATATATATATATATATATATATATATATATATATATATATATAAGGGTAATACTTCAACTATGGTACCTTTTCAGCTAGACATTTTCAGAAAATAAAAACATTTCTACAAACAGTTTTATAGTATCAGTTGGTTTCTCAATCTGTCTAGAAACCTTCCCTGAATTTGGCTGTGATGATTTGTATTGAATAATATATATTTTTTGCCATTTTTTCTGACAGTCCAAACAAACGGTCATTTCCATCACATAACAAAACATGTGTTTTTAAGAGAAAATAATTAAATATCTTCTATTAAAAAGTACATTTGATTAAATAGCACACACACTTTATTATTGCATATATAAATATATATACAGTGAGGAAAATAAGTATTTGAACACCCTTCTATTTTGCAAGTTCTCCCACTTAGAAATCATGGAGGGTCTGAAATTGTCATCGTAGGTGCATGTCCACTGTGAGAGACATAATCTAAAACAAAATCCACAAATCACAATGTATGATTTTTTAACTATTTATTTGTATGATACAGCTGCAAATAAGTATTTGAACAGCTGTCTATCAGCTAGAATTCTGACCCTCAAAGACCTGTTAGTCTGCCTTCAAAATGTCCACCTCCACTCCATTTATTATCCTAAATTAGATGCACCTGTTTGAGGTCGTTAGCTGCATAAAGACACCTGTCCACCCCATACAATCAGTAAGAATCCAACTACTAACATGGCCAAGACCCAAGAGCTGTCCAAAGACACTAGAGACAAAATTGTACACCTCCACAAGGCTGGAAAGGGCTACGGGGACATGTCCAAGCAGCTTGGTGAAAAAAGGTCCACTGTTGGGGCAATCATTAGAAAATGGAAGAAGCTAAACATGACTGTGAATCACTCTCGGACTGGGGCTCCATGCGAGATCTCATCTCGTGGGGTCTCATTGATCCTAAGAAAGGTGAGAAATACGCCCAGAACTACACGGGAGGAGCTGGTCAATGACCTGAAAAGAACTGGGACCACAGTTTCCAAGGTTACTGTTGGAAAATACACTAAGACATAAGTGATGGTTTGAAGTCATGCATGGCACGGAAGGTTCCCGTGCTTAAACCAGCACATGTCAAGGCCCGTCTTAAGTTTGCCAATGACCATTTGGATGATCCAGAGGAGTCATGGGAGAAAGTCATGTGGTCAGATGAGACCAAAATAGAACTTTTTGGTCATAATTCCACTAACCGTGTTTGGAGGAAGAAGAATGATGAGGACCATCCCAAGAACACCATCCCTACTGTGAAGCATGGGGGGGTACCATCATGCTTTGGGGGTGTTTTTCTGCACATGGGACAGGGCGACTGCACTGTATTAAGGAGAGGATGACCGGGGCCATGTATTGGGAGATTTTGGGGAACAACCTCCTTCCCTCAGTTAGAGCATTGAAGATGGGTCGAGGCTGGTTCTTCCAACATGACAATGACCCGAAGCACACAGCCAGGAGAACCAAGGAGTGGCTCTGGAAGAAGCAGATCAAGGTTCTGGCGTGGCCTAGCCAGTCTCCAGACCTAAACCCAATAGAGAATCTTTGGAGGGAGCTCAAACTCCGTGTTTCTCAGCGACAGCCCAGAAACCTGACTGATCTAGAGAAGATCTGTGTGGAGGAGTGGGCCAAAATCCCTTCTGCAGTGTGTCAAACCTGGTGAAGAACTACAGGAAACGTTTGACCTCTGGAACTGCAAACAAAAGCTGCTATACCAAATATTAGAACTGATTTTCTCAGGTGTATCATACAAATAAATAGTTAAAAATCATACATTGTGATTTCTGGATTTCTTTTTTTACATTATGTCTCTCACAGTGGACATGCACCTACGATGACAATTTTAGACCCCTCCATGATTTCTAAGTGGGAGAACTACACTACCGGTCAAAAGTTTGGGGTCACATAGAAATTCCCATTGCACTCCATTGTAGACAGAATGCCAGCTGAGATCAGTTGCATTGTTTTTTTAACCAGGGCAGTAATCAGATTACATTATGTGCTTACATAATAGTAAAATGGTTCTCCAATGTTTTTCTAGTTTTTTTATTTTTAAATGATAGATTAGTACACAGAATGTGCCTTTGGAACATTGGATGAATGGTTGCTGATAATGGGCAATGTAGATATTGCATTAAAGATCAGCCCCCCCACCCAAATTAGCAGGTATTCTTTCTATAATGGAGTGGTATGGAAATGTATAAGTGACCCCAAACTTTTGACCGGTAGTGTATATATACCCTTTAACCCTCCTGGTGTCTTTGGGTCAAATTTGACCCCTTTTCAAAAGGTTCCTATATCAGAAATGTGTGTTTCTTTCAAACAAATGTGCTGCTACTGTAACACATACGTAAAATATGTACAGTTAAAATGAACATCTTCACTGCGTCATGGCCTCCAATCCAGGTGTAAGTTTCTTTTCCGGTCACTGCAATATCATCAGGTTAAAATGTCCAGAAAATTAAAACATAATCACATTATTAACAGATCTCAGGGCAGTTACACAGTCACAGGGGACATGTCTATATGCAGCTTGAATCAGCCGGCCCATTCTCCTCTGACCTCTAGCATCAACAAGGCATTTTCGCCCACAGGACTGCCGCATACTGGATTTTTTTCCCTTTTCACACCATTCTTTGTAAACCTTAGAAATGGTTGTACGTGCAAATCCCTGTAACTGAGCAGATTGTGAAATACTCAGACCAGCCCGTCTGGCAGCAACAACCATACCAAGCTCAAAATTGCTTAAATCACCGTTCTTTCCCATTCTGACATTCAGTTTGGAGTTCAGGAGATGGTCTTGACCAGTACCACACCCCTAAATGCATTGAAGCAACTGCCATGTGATTGGTTGATTAGATAATTGCATTAATGAGAAATTGAACAGGTGTTCCTAATAATCCTTTAGGTGAGTGTGTGTATATATATATATATATATATATATACATATATATAGATATATAGATATGATTATCATATATCTGTTGCACTGTTGCTTGCTCTGGAGGAACTACTAGAACTGTTGGGTCTGTGGTCTAGGACTCTACATGTAAAGTGTCTTGTGATAACGCTCGTTATGATTTGATACTATAAATACAATTGAATTGAATGTTATTACTTGTACTTTATTACTTGTCTTTTCTTTTCATGCCACTTTTACAATTGTGACCTGTAAAATATTTTTAAAAGTACATTTCCCACAGATATGTAATGTTTTAGAGAGCATAAAAAGCACAAAACACAATGTTGTTATACTGTTGTGACCAAAGATCTATTCTGCAATATTGAATTCAAACATTTATTAAATTGAATACACACATTTTTACACATATATTTGACAAATGAAACATACCTAACACAAATTACATAAAATTAACATGAAAAATTAAACACACACAAAGTCTTTTTAGTCATCCAGCCATGCCAGGTCCATGCCTTCCCATTTGAGGGACGCCCGTCTAACACCATAGTCCCAAAGCAGGTCGCAGTTGACGGCTATGCCTTTTGTGGCCAAGAACAGTATGGTGTCTTTGGGTACATTTGCAAAGTTTAGTTGGAACACCACAGGCTTCACATTGAAAGCCTTGCTCAAGTGGTGCAACCACCTTCCAAAGGTGTCCCTGCCAGGGTGACACTCGCAGGGGAACATCTGGGAATCAATGCATAGTTTTGTCCCCAAGTTTCCCCTGAAGAAGAAGAGATGGCACATCTGTCCCTCTGGTATATCTTTCATCTTCCCCTCTGATTCCGAGACGAGCATTCCGTGGTAGTCACATATTACATCGCCTTTCGAGAACCGCATGGTAGTGATTACGCCTGCATACACCGGAAGAAAAACAAACATATACAGCTGTTACTTTGCTGCCGTGGCAACGTCATTACAGGAGCGTTTGGACTTTGCCTTTGTTTTTCCTCACCTTTACCCTAGGGTTCTCCAAAATCCTTCAAATCGATCCCCTTCCACTTTTGCTCCACCACTGACTTGATGATGTCTTGGTTGTCTTCTATGGCTGCCTTCAATGGCGATAGCCACATCTGAAGAACATCCCATGCAGAGGGGACATTTGTCCTCCACTTCTCCTTAGCCACAACAGCTTTAACTTTTTCCTCTGTCGGTCTCTGCCTGCCAAAGGAACCTGGGAAGAAAAGAGTGAGCGAGCGAGAGTCTATGACTTCTCATATATTCTACTCCGATTGTTTTTTCACGTTTTGTTTGTTTGCTTCTGTCTTTGTTTTCTTTCTTACATTTGACACTAGATATATTACAGTATATAGATTGATTAAAACTGTTGTTGATTTCCTATTTTTTCATCTTAAATTTAAATATTTTAATGTACTCAATGAATTGCATGTATATATTTCTTCTCACGTTATTATCCTTGATGCTTTGGCAATATTGTTATTTCTGACAATCATGCCAATAAAGCAATTTAAATTTAATTGAAATTGCAAGAGAGAGAGAGAGAGAGAGAGAGAGAGAGAGAGGCAGAGGCAGTGAGACACTAAGCTTTTCACAGACAGCATACAGTATCTGGTGACAGTATCGGAGACATATAGGACATGCTTCTCCAACTGCATTCTTCTCCACTCCACACAGAAGGTCCGTTGGTCTCCGAATCCGACAAAGACAGTTCCCGTTTCTCAATGTCAAGGATCCTTCCTTGGTAGGACTAGTCCTTCGAAGGAAGGATCCTTCAGGGGCAGGTCAGAGTCCTTCTTAGCATTTGGAGAACATGTACAATGGAACAGGCTATCAAGTGCACATCATTGCTTGCGTCATTTAATTTTTTTGCCGCATTTCAAAACACTGGATGAAATGGTTGTGGAACTATTAACTGCGCTGTTTAATTATGCTGTTGGGATGGAGAAGATGAATTAGCAGCAGTTTCTTAATGTCAAGGAAGGATCCTCCAAAGCCAGGACGAGGACGCTACGTCATCGACGTCCGTCGAAGGACCGTTCCAATTTCGAGGATCCTCCGAATTCCTCCAAGGACGTAGTCCTTCATTCAGAAAATTTCCAATAGACCGAAAAGGATGCATATGTGTATCCTTCGCGGCCCCAAATCACCTACAATCCTATGCGCGGGGCTTTGCCGGCTCCTTAACAAAAATTAAATGGCGGACCAACGGAGAAATATGCTTAAGTGTAAGTATCCTTATGTTTAGTGTTTAACGTTACCGTACATATGTTAAACGGTAATACATATACGTAAAGTTTAACGATGACATGCCAATACAAATTACCATTGATAATGCTAAACACCTCACGAGCTAACGGTAGGCTAACTCAACCGGACCTGTCATTTAGCTAACAGTTCATTTAGCTTGGTTGCCGTCACCGGCATTTATTTATTACTCTATTATGTCAGGGCTTAACTCTATCACCCCCACCTCTTTTTTTGTTTCTTGTTATGTCTCGGCAAGAAGTATTATGCTTCTGGGTCGTCTGTCCATCTCTACATCAGAATCAGAAATACTTTATTCATCCCCAAAGGGAAACTCTGGAAAAGAGTGCTCCTTCGAGCCGGAATTGAACCAGCGACCTAAGGATTTCAGCTTGATGCCTCTACAGTCCTCCGCTCTACCAACTGAGCTATCGAAGGGAGCTGACGCCTATGTATGCACTTCCGGTTCTTGTGAATGTGATAACAATTCAATATCAAGAATCTTGAGACACTTTACAGTTAGAGTAGGTCTAGACCACACTCCATAATTTACAAGGACCCAACAGTTCTAGTAGTACCCTCCAGAGAAAGCAACAGTGCGACAGTGGCAAGGAAAAACTCCCTTTTAGTAAGAAACCTCGGACAGACCCAGGCTCTTGGTAGGCGGTGTCCGACGACCGGTTGGGGTTAAAATGAAGAGTGGCAATAACAGTCCCAAAAAATAGTAGTTTGTAGTTCATGACATAGCAGGGTACTGTGCGGCATTACAAGGCACAGCAGGACCTAGCAGGGCCCCGCACAGCGTAGCAGGATGGAACATGGCATCGCAGAACGTGTAGCGGGATCATGGCAACAGCTGCAACCATGATTTTGGAGCCTCCCTGATCCGAGGAAACATGCTGGGGGAAAAAGAACATAAGGACTCCGGCGAATGACACCCCAGAGCTAGGTCAGTAACAAGCATTTCTGGGACATGGATGCACACAAAGTGGGAAAATAGAAAGATAGAAAGATAGAGGAGAAAGGAGCTCAGTGTGTCAAAGGAAGTCCCCCGGCAGTCTAAAACTATCACAGTGTAACTAAGAGAGACAGGGTAAATAGAGGAGCCTGGTCAGGCTAGAACTCTCCCCTGCTGGATTGGGCTGTACTGCACTGCCTTCGTCTAGTTTTATTATATTATTGATTATATGGTAACTTAATCTGACAACTATGAAGAGAAGCAGAGAAGAGAAGGGGCCATGTTTGCGGCTATACACCCTCGCCCGCCGGCCTAGACAAACGCTGCGACTCCTTGCTCTCTAACTATAAGCTTTATCAAAGAGGAGAGTTTTAAATTTACTCTTAAATATCATTGCTTGCGTCATTTAATTTTTTTGCTGCATTTCAAAACACTGGATGAAATGGTTGTGGGACTGTTAACTGCGCTGTTTAATTATGCTGTTGGGATGGAGATGAATTAGCAGCAGTTTCTTAATGTCAAGGAAGGATCCTCCAAAGCCAGGAGGAGGACGCTACGACATCGACGTCTGTCGAAGGACCGTTCCAATTTCGAGGATCCTCCGAATTCCTCCAAGGACGTAGTCCTTCATTCAGAAAATTTCCAATAGACCGAAAAGGATGCATATGTGTATCCTTCGCGGTCCCAAATCACCCACAATCCTATGCGCGGGGCTTTGCCGGCTCCTTAACAAAAATGAAATGGCGGACCAACGCGGAGCGACGGAGAAATATGCTTAAGTGTAAGTATCCTTATGTTTAGTGTTTAACGTTACCGTACATATGTTAAACGGTAATACATATACGTAAAGTTTAACGATGACATGCCAATACAAATTACCATTGATAATGCTAGATACCTCACCAGCTAACGGTAGGCTAACTCAACCGGACCTGTCATTTAGCTAACAGTTCATTTAGCTTGGTTGCCGTCACCGG
>JAQOOF010000680.1:0-20399 GCA_029931835.1 Etheostoma nigrum | reverse complement strand
GCAGACCTGGGCATCTTACGGCCCGCGGGCCACATCCGGCCCTTTGTGCGTCCCTGTCCGGCCCGAGTGAGGCCAATCATAAATTACAAAATAAATTAAAAAAATATCTGTCGAGTGTGCAATACAACGGTGCTGCTTTTGTTTTGAAAAGCATTATTTGTATTACTTCCGTGTGGACGTATGCACGTGCGTGATTGTGAGTGAAGGTGAACAGCGGCAATCACAAATTACAAAATACATTTTAAAAAACATCTATGCCGTGCGTGCAATACAACTGTGCTGATTTTATTTTGAAAAGTGTTATTTATGGACGTATGCCCGTGCGTAACCTGTGAGTGAAGGTGCACAGCAACAAGTGATGCCCGGTTACCCCCGAGATGTCCGCTCACGCTAAAAAAAGAAAAGTTGATGACGAATGCCGTGTTTTCAACAAGACATGAAGTGCCAAGTAGGTAAAGCCGTGTGCTTAATTTGTGGTACAAAGGTTGCTGTGTTTAAAGATTATAATTTGAATCGCCACTACACGACGAAGCATGAGGATAAATACCGAAATCTGTCTGATGAAGAGCACGCAAGGGAGGCTGATGCGTTGAAGGAAAAACTGTAAACCCAACAAGGACTTTTTTATCAAACTTCACAACCCCAGAGATGCAGCCGTCAGGACAAGTTTCATGAAATTATTATTATTATTATTATTTATCTTACGGTATATCAAAAATAATATTGAGCAAAATTTAATTGAAATATTGTCGATGTGGCCCTCCAGCAGTGCTCGGATTGCTCATGCGGCCCCCGGTAAAAATTAATTGCCCACCCCTGGTCTATGGGAACAGATTGTGCAGTGTTGTAAATCCTTGTTCATCAGGATATCATCTGCGCGTGCGCCAACATATTGCACATGCACAGAACGGATCGTGCTGGAGGGACAGATTGTGTACCAACAGCAGCCAGTGGTACAGGGAACATTTCACGAGTAGAAGGAAAAATGTAATCAATAAAAAATAATTCAATAAAATGGACACTAACTTGATGCCATCTGTGAAAAAGCTGAAGTTAAAGAGAGAATGGCTTCTACAAATGGATGATGATCTTAAACACACCTCAAAATCCACAGTGGATTACAACAAGAGGCATAAACTGAAGGTTTTGCCATGGCCTTCACAGTCTCCTGACCTCAACATAATTGAAAATCTATGGATAGAAGTGCGTGACAGACAGCCCATAAATCTCAAAGAACTGGAAGACTTTTTTAAGGAAGAATGGGCGAAGATACCTCAAACAAGAATTAAAAGACTCTTGGCTGGCTACAAGAAGCATTTCCAAACTGTGATACTTGCCAAAGGGGGCAGTACAAGGTATTAACTCTGCAGGGTGCCCAAACTTTTGCAGACGCCATTTTTTTAAGTGTAAATGATGAAAAATCTAACTTTTTGTGACATTTTATACAAATGTCTAATCTGTCATTTGATACCTTTTGGAGATCTTTTCTTGGCTTCTTTATGCACATTAATACAAATTTTTACCTGGGGTGCCCATTAGTTAGGCCTACCTTCCATTCATAGAGGTTTCCAAGACTGCAGTGCTTCATCCTCATTTTGTGGTGGCAAATGTTGCATTTCATCTTCTGTTTCAGAAGTTGTCTTTTCTTTAGCCATTTCATTAGTTCCTTGTGGTGTTTTCTTTTCAATCGGCTACCTTCAATTAACTCACTTGCTAAACCAGGCATTTTCTATTAAACACAGAAGTTATTCAGACCAGACCATCTAAAAGTGCACCCAAATGCCCACAGCCCGCTCACCACCGGTCAGCAAGTTCGTTCCCTAAACTGGAACCCGCCCCTACTGTGCCTCTGATTGGCTCTGACCCTCCCCCATGTCGGCAAAGAAACGACGTTTTACAAGAGAGAGCAAAGCATTAAAAATGGATAACAAATTAGGGTAGGGTGACCAGACGTCCCCCGGTTTCTGGGGACAGTCCCCGGTTTTGGTGACCTGTCCCCGGCTGGATCTGTCCCCGGAAATGTCCCCGGTTTTCACTGTGACTGACAGAGCCGAAATTGGAATGAAAGAAAGAAAACACTGACCAAACGTAGTCGATAGTCGCACACCATACACATGCAGCCTCAAGACGGCCAGAGCCAGTGCGGCTCGGAGCTCAGAGAGGTTTTAGAAAGCCGTATTTTACTATGCTAAAATCACTGATTATTTACATGGAGTCTGGTGGGTTTAGCGAACGCAATTTCGCAGCCTTTTTATGTTTAAAAAAAGAATCTTAATCTTTAACAGAAAGGTTGACCTCCTGAGAAATCCTTTCCATAATGTTGTCAGACACTTAGAATATTAATCTGAGTCTGTCAGAAGCAAAACTTTTATGAACGTAAATACAAACTGGACAATTATCCCATTAACTTCCATTGTAGCTTGTTTCTATCCAACTGCAGCAATCTCGTTTAATACTGCATCAATGTCAAAGGAAAATATTTCCTCAATAATTTTTATTGTATCCGATACTTAATGAGTTGTTGCAGAAACGAGCCTGACGCAATAAAGCAAAAGCTGTCATGTAGCTCAGTAAACATTACAACATTCCCCTCTGAGGTGTGTGAAGTAGCAGCAAGGGTGAGTCTAGGATCAGACCTTTAGGGGGGCTCAGCCACTAATGAGAATGGGGCCTACATGAAATGTTTACATTATGCATAAATATCTGCACACCTATTACTCTCTGTGAAATATCTCACAAACTCTTCACTCAACACATGCATCAGTACAACAAGCGGTTCCCGAGTAATCCGGTTTTGAAATTGCAACAAATCTTTTACATGGTCTCCAAAATTATAATGTATTCTCATGTGAACTATTTATGTCAGCACAGAAAATTCTGTAAATTGCTTAGCCAGTGTATCCCACCATAATGGTTATTATATTGCCAGATTCCAGAATATCCCACTTACAAATATGAATAATTATTTCTACTGGTATGCTTCCTAGTGACATTAATGCAAAAATATGAAGAAAAACAAATTCCACCTGTGTGTGCATGGTTAAAATTCTGAAGTGCAAACTAGTTGTGGCTACAGCACAAATATTTCCATCCATAGATAAGAACAAGCAAGTCTAACCTCTGAATTTCTTTTCAAAGTGTACCAGATTGATAGCTTGGCTCCGCCCTCCTACGTACTTTTGCTCAAATTTCATTTTCCTTCAGTACACCGAATAATATGTCCAATCAGCGAACAGAGGGAGGGGCTGAGGAGGAGGGAGGGGCGAGCTAGTCTTGTTTTGTTCGAAAATACTTTGAACATCAACCAAAAGTAATGTCACCCAACATCGCTTAGAGCACCTTTAAAATAGACAGGCCCATGGACCCCCCGTGTGCCCCAGTGCAGCTCTAGGTCAATTGATGCCCCTGGGGCTGTGTACCCGTTATAAGTTTTATAAAGATAAAAACATGACCTGTTTTGGAGGTATTTACGCTTCTGAGCTGAAAATGTCCCCGGATTTTGTCTGAGAAATCTGGTCACCTTAAATTAGGGACACCAACGCGGTCGATGAAAGAAATGGTAGCACCTGACGTTACCATCAGCAGCATGGATGATGCAAATATCGGCGAAGGTGCACGAGGACAGCAAAACCTGGAAGACACTGCAGTTAGCAAAAACATAAATGTCAATTGGCAAAGTTACCACAGACACACACTCAGAAGGATAAATCCAGTATTGTGTTTGACACCAGCGATGACACAGCCCGTGAAGACCAATCTCTGAGTAAAGGTGAGTTTGGTAACGTTAACCTGTTGGCATGTTTCCTACTTTAATTTTAGCTATTATGTTAATTATACTATTTCCTATTGTTTTAGCCAAGAACACTGCTGTAGGGACGGCGTCCAACCAAACTACATTTGCATCTGCATCCTCCTCATCCACCACCTCTTCCTCATCTTCAGATGGCGAGAAGAAGAAAAAACGGCACAAAAACAAGCATCACAAAAAGCACATAAAAAAGAGATACATCCAAAAGGGCAAAAAGGAAAAAAAGACAAAAGAAGAAGGTGTTGTGGTTTTGGGTTTTGCTTTTGGGTGTTTTTTCCCTGTTGGCCTTCCTTGTTCCTGTTAGTTTTCTCCCCGGTCTTGTGTTGTTGGTCCTGTCTTGTGTCCCCCTGTGTGTCTGCTTGTTCTGTTTCCTGTTTTTTAAGTCTGTTTTTTCAGCTCGTCCTGCCTCTAGATTTACTTCCTGTGTCTTTATTACCTGATGTTTTCCACCTGATTCCCTGCCCTCTTGTCACCTGCCTCTCGTTACCTTGTGTATTTAATGTCTGTGCTTCGCTTGTCTCTTGTCAGATCCTTCTAGTTTGTCTGCCTGTCTATACGGCATCTTGTCGCAGTGTTCCCGGTGTTTTGCCTGTTCCCTTGGACTTTTTCCCCATGAGTTTCTCCCTGCCTTTGTTCCCAGTTCCCCTTCGAGGGGAACTCGAACTGCGTCGGTTACGACACTATGGGAACGCCTTTAGGCATGACAGGGCTGAATGCGAATGAAAACTACTCCAATCCTATTGGTGAGAACGGTAGCATGTGACGGCATAACCGTAGGGGCATATAAGCACACCGGCACATAGCTCATTAGCTTTTTTCTATTCAGCAGGCACGTTGGTTGATGTTGTGTTTGAATGATTCCGTGTATCCTACTCACCTGGAAGTTGACAGTATGTCCGAGCCGTTAACCAGTTCCAGAGAGATGTGTCTCCCTGCCCGCGTTTCATCACGGTAGGAGACTCTCATGAGCTGTGTGTTGCTTGTCTGGACCGGTCGCACGGCCACGGCGGCTCTCGAGGGGGCTGTTTGTGTCCATTGCGAGGCCCTGCCCGTGCGGGTACTGAGGTCCCGCATGGCCCTCTTTTCCGCAGACGGCCAGATACGCTCTCCCCGTGGCTCGGGCCCCGCGGTCGCTGAGGCGGCTCGCGGTCCCGGTCATGGGGATCGCAGCGAGGTCTGCTGGAGGCTTCCGAGACGGCTCATTCCCCGTCTCGTCCTTCGTCTGCCGATTCCGTCTCCCCTAGTCCCCGTTCGAGGGCCGGCTTCTCGGCTTCTTCTGTTCGGGGACGCTGACCGACGAAGCGGTTGCTCCCTGGCTCTGAGGAGCTCAGCGTGCATCGGGGAGGTGTGAGGGGACTTCCGGGTGTCGGGCCGACGTCATCAGAAGAGCGCCGAGAGCGCCGGCTTATGATGAGCTGCTGGAAGTGGTGACGCGAGCTGTGGCTAAACTCGGTCTGGATTGGCCACAGGCTGTCAGGGAGCTTAACACCAGTGGCAGACTGGATGATCGCTTCCTGCGGAGCCACTCTGCTCCCCCGCGCCGATCCTTGCCATTTTTTCCGGACTTGCACAATGATTTGTGTAAGTCTTGGTATAAGCCTTTCTCCGCCTGGCTTTCTACTCCCCAGCTGCTGGAGTATAGCAATGTGGTGGGGATCAGGGACCGCGGCTACGGGGACGATGCCGCGGGTTGAGGCCGCTCTGGCGGGTTACCTCTCTCCTCAGCTGACGTCATCTTTCTGCCGGCCGGCCCGTGTCGTGTGACTTCCGCGCTGGTGGGTACAGCTTATCTGGCGGCGGGCCAGGCTGGAGAGAGCATGCACACCATGGCGGTTTTTCGAGCCTGCCAGGCGGACTTGCTGCTGGAGATGGACCAGTGTAGGAGCACCTCTGAGGAGGAGATGGCGGAGCTGTGCAATACCGGCTCCCACCGGCGGAGCCAGGGGCGGTGTGTGGCTTCTTGTGGTCCCCTCGAGCGGCTTGGGACGCAGGCCGACTCTCCCGCGCTCCCCTCCCCAGCAGGTTGGGTCTGCGAGCCGTCGTCCAGTCACGGGGGGGCAAGGCCATGTGGCTGTGTGTTTTTCCCCCGGAGGCCGACTGAGGTCCCCTCCAGGACGGCCGCTAGCGCTGTTGTCCCGCCGCCGTGGCGCTCGGGACGCGCTAGCCGCCGCCGGACTTTCTCCACTCTGCCTACCCCAAGGGGTGGCAGTGGGCCGGAGGTTTGGCTCCCGGCAGGCCGGGCCTGAGAGCCGTCGTCCGGTCACGGCAAGGGGCTGTGTGTTTTGCTCCGGAGGCCTACTGAGGTCCCCTCCTGGACGGCCGCTAGCGTTGTTGTCCCGCCGCCATGGCACTGGACCTTCTCCGCTCTGCCTGCCCCGAGGGGTGGCAGTGGGCCGGGGGTTATGCTCCCGGACTGCGGATCATTGGCGGGTTTTCCTGGCGGCCCGCGTCAGAGGTTCGTCCGTGATTGGCGCACCGGCTTCCAGCCCTGAGGGGTTGCTTCCGCTGGCGGATTTCGCAGAGGCTTGGCGTGGCTTGGTGAACATTTCCCCGTGGGTTCTGCGCACCGTTGTCGGAGGGTACAGGCTGCAGTTCCGGGTCCGCCTCCCCCGGCTTCATTGGGGTGGTCCGGACTGTGGTGTGCCCAGGCCAGGGCCTGGTGCTGGGACAAGAAGTGCGCTCGCTGCTGGAGAAGGGGGCCGAGGTCCTCGTTCCCCCGCTGGCCAGCGGGTCCGGTTTCTACAACCGGTGCTTCATCGTTCCCGAGACGGACGGGGGCCTGCGCCCTATCCTGGATTTGCGGGTTCTGAGCCGGTCTCTGAGGAGATACAGGTTTTGGATGCTCACCATCCCCGCCCTTGTGTGTCACATCCAGTCCAAGGACTGGATTGCCACCATAGATCTGAGGGACGCGTGCTTTCGCGTCTCCGTTCGTCCTTCCCTTTGGCCTAGCACTCTCCCCTCGCACTTTCGCCGAGTGTATGGATGCGGCGTGTGAGGCTGGGCCGCGCCATCACAGTGGAACACTTCCGAAGGGGGTTGGGCCTCATGGCGGCTGCTTCCAGCGTGTTACCTTCTGGTCTTCTGCACATGAGGGTCCTGCGGTGGTGGCTGAAATCCAATTCTCCCCGAGGGGAAACCAGTTCCGCCTGATATGGGTTCGCACAAATGTCTTCGTGCCCTATTGGTGTGGGCACAGCCTTGGTTCCTGTCCCAAGGACCCGCGATGGGGGCACCCTGTCGCCATGTCTTGTTTCAACGGACGCTTCCCTCACCGGGTGGGGCGCAGTCATGGACGACCGCAGTGCGAGGGGTGTTTGGCAGGACCATCGCTCGTCGTGGCACCTCCATTGCCTCGAGATGCTGGCCATGTTCCGGACTCTGAGGAGCTTCCTGCCTGCACTCCTGGGTCACCACGTGCTTGTCAGGTCCGACAATACGGCTGTGGTGGCCTATCTGAATCATCAGGGGGGTCTGCGCTTGCGCCCTCTCTGCAGACTGGCGCATCGGATCCTCCTGTGGTCCCTGCGGAGTCTCTCTCTCAGGGCGGTGTTCTCCCTGGGCTTCAGGATCAGGGTGCGGACCAGCTGTCGAGACAGGGGCTGAGGCCCGGGGAATGGCGGCTCCACCCCGAGGTGGTGGAGTCCTTGTGCGGAAGGTTTGGACCTATAGACGTGAACTTCTTGCGTCTCGGGAGACTACGCACTGTCCTCTATGGTTCTCCCTGACGCCCCCGGCCCCGCTAGGGCTGGGCGCCATGGTGTGGAAGTGGCCGTGGCCGCGTCTTCCCCCAGCTTTTCCCCCAGTCGCTCTGCTCCCGGGGTTCCTGGAGTAGATCCGTTGAGAGGGTATCGGTCCGCCATGGCAAGTCCCTCTGGGGAGGGACCTACTGTCCCAGGCAGGGGGCCGGGCTCTTCACCCTTGCCCCGCCCTGTGGCAACTGTGGGTCTGGCCCCTGAGGGGGCGCGGTACCTAGAGGCGGGCCTGACGGCAGGAGCAGTCGAGACTCTCCTCGGCTCCAGGGCCCCATCTACACGGTGGATGTGTGGCCTGAAGTAGAACGTCTTCTCTGCTTGGTGCAGAGGACGCATGGTGGACCCAGATACCTGCCCGGTGGTTCGGGTGCTGGAGTTTCTGCAGGACCGCTTCTCTGCGGGCCTTTCCCCATCCACCCTCAAGGTTTACGTGGCTGCCATCTCAGCTTTCCACGCCCCTTCGCGGGATGGGTATTTGGGGAGGCTTCCCCTGGTCATACGGTTCCTTCGTAGGACCCGGAGGATGGGACATGCGGCTCGCCCTAGGATTCCCGCTTGGGATCTGGCAGCGGTTCTCGATGCTTTGGCTGTGGCCCCCTTCGAGCCCATGGAGTCGGCTGTGGCCTGGTACCTGCCCCTGTAGATGGCCTTCCTCCTTGCTATCACTTCTCTGAGGAGGGTGGGGGACCTCCAGGCTCTTTCGGTTACTCCCCGATGCCTGGAGTTTGCCCCGGGTGACGTGAGAGCCATCCTGCACCCAGTTCCGGGCTTCGTTCCCGAGGTGCAGCCCACTGTTATGGGGTCCATGGTCCTGCAGGCGTTTCATCCTCCACCTCATGTGACGGCGGAGGACGGGAGGCTCCATTTGCTCTGCACCGTCAGAGCACTGAGTGTCTTCACTCTGATTACAATTACATACTATCTGCAACTGGATCGTTCAGACTATCTCCCTGGCCTGTCAGGTGCGCGGTTTGCCTTCACCTATGGCTGTACGGGCTCACTCCACGAGAGGCTTGGCGGCCTCTAAGGCTCTCCTCTCGGGAGCATCTCTCCAGGGGGTTTGTGATGCGGCTGGCTGGGCCGCTCCTCACCCCTTCTTCGAGTTCTATAGTCTGGACCTTCCCTCCGCACCCGGCACCCGGGTGCTCTCCTCCTAGACCTGCCCGCAGGTTGCTTGCACGCTAGGGCAGGCGGGGTTTTGGCGCGGGTTAGTGGGTATCTCGTTCCCATAGTGTCGTAACCGACGCAGTTCGAGTTCCCCTCGAAGGGGAACGTCTCGGGTTACGTATGTAACCCCTTGTTCCCCGAGATAGGGGAACGAGACACTGCGTCGGTTCACCGCCCCTCGCCCCGCCTGGAGTGCCTTGCTTCATAGAAAGAGCTAATGAGCTATGTGCCGGTGTGCTTATATGCCCCTACGGTTATGCCGTCACATGCTACCGTTCTCACTAGGACCAATAGGATTGGAGTAGTTTTCATTCGCATTCAGCCCTGTCATGCCTAAAGGCGTTCCCATAGTGTCGTAACCGACGCAGTGTCTCGTTCCCCTATCTCGGGGAACAAGGGTTACATACGTAAACCGAGACGTTTTCGTGCCTCTTTTCCCCTGGACATTTTTTAAGTTTTTGGATTTTTGAACATTTTTGTGCTTTCTGTTGGATCCTTGGTTCGTTGGACTGTGTTTTGTGTTGATAAAGCTTATTTTAACCTCTCACCTGCTCCGCATTTGGGTCCTCTTTCTGCAACCATAACAGAAGGTGGCAAAAGGAAGGACATCACTTGAAAAAATAAAGGGGCCAAAGTACAATTACATTGTGGTTAAAATTAGAAATCTGAAACACTTCTACTTAGGTTTGAATTGTATATTGGATGCACACGAGAGTTCTATTGATCCATCCAGATTGTGTCAGTGTGATTTGGTGAGGTTTGAAGATATCAATGGTAAAGAAACGACATTTGGTTTGTTGCATCAAAAAATATATTGGAAAAACTCAACAGCAATGTTTCTTTCCAGAAATCATGATTACATGATGGTTACATAGGATAATATCAGATCTGGTTGTGAGCAGTTTTATTGGGAATATTTTCCAACAAAGTACCCTGCCAGACTAGTTATTCATTATCCATTTGGATTATTGTTAGTTATTATGTCATGCTTTTTGAAAAAGGTGTGGAAATTCCAAATGGTGTTCTTGGTGCATTGAGCTACATTGAATTAAAGCCAATCTCCTTGGATATCTCCAAACCTGTGCAAATCACAGCGAACCTATGCTGGCCAGATGTACCTTGTTGGGTTAAAGCCTGGCATCTGGCATCTCTGTCATGTGCCAGATGTCCCTTCCTCACCACTGCTACATCAGGGATAAAACCTTATAGCCAGACCTTACTCGAATGCTGAAACTGCACTGTGGAGATAGGTCAGGCAATGCGAGAATACACCAAAATTACCTGAATGGATATATACAACTCTGGGTAAGAGTAAGCTTCCCCTTGAAGCATATCACTTTTACCTAAACTACACCCAAAGAAGCTTAACCAGGAGATATTTTGTTTTGCTTAAAGTGAACTACAACTACTTAAGATGGTTAAAGACATCAGTCACATCAGTGAAGGATAATTGGATATGGCAAGTTATTAGTTGTGCCAATATTTAGGTTTAATAGTTTGTGCCATTATTTAGGTTTAGAGTTTATCCTATCACATTTCTACAGGGTTAACTGTTTTATGTTTCGTCTCATACAGATACATACCTCCTTATATTTTTGTATATAATATAATGAAGGGCAAGACATTTGTCATTGCTTTACCAAGCACTAACTAATAACTATGAAAAACATCAGTCATATCTTTTATAATAACCATCCAGACACTGTTTACAGACCAACTAGTAACCATTAACAAAGTATTAACTATATATCTAAATAATGTTTAGACGGTTTAACAAGTATTTATGAACTATTTAACTTAAATTTTATTATAGTCATCAGTTGCAACTTTATAATAACTAAATGTTTATAAATGGTTTACAGACCACCTAGTAACCATTAACAAAGTGTTCGGAATTTCTGGTCTATGTAATGTTTATACTGTAAATGTTTTAAAAATAGTTTCTTATAGGTTAACAAACTTTTTTTAATCATCACCCGATACCTAATATAGTATGTGAAGGATATAATGTGTTACACTAAACTGTTAATTTACAGCTCTACTAATAATTAGTAAACATTATTTATTATAATTTAATTGTTCGTTAAAAGCAAACTGACTGTTTCCTAACAGTTAAATGATAATTAACTTAAGATTAATTAACTATTAATTAACCATCTATAAATGATTATTATAAAGTGTTACCGGAGATCAGGTCGAGCTCACTGTCAGTGTTTCAGTTTGACTGTTAAAAAGTGATGAAAAAAAGGTATTTATTTAGAAGTGGGCTGGCTGCTAGTTGTCTGTCTATGACGGTGACAATGGTGTAATGATTCAGATTGACTCCCAAGACAAGACGCTGCTCCCCCAACTGGCCAATAGGAACGTGGCCCCGCCCATTACACTATTTTCACATCGAGAGAAAAAAAGAGCAAAAACATTTTTTCACACTGATAGCAAAAAATATATATTTGAGAGTTTAAAAAATATTTTGAGATTCTTTTTTTTTGCTATGGGTATGAAACCTTTTTCTCAATGTTTTTTTTCCTCTCATAAAATGCTTTTTTGCTATCAGTGTGAACTTTCTCTGATCTAAACTATTATTGTGAAAATATTTTGTAAAAACCCCAATAGTCCATCCATCCATCTTCATCCGCTTATCCGGAGTCGGGTCGCGGGGGCAGCAGCTCCAGTAGGGGACCCCAAACTTCCCTTTCCCGAGCCACATCAACCAGCTCCGACTGGGGGATCCCGAGGCGTTCCCAGGCCAGGTTGGAGATATAATCTCTCCACCTAGTCCTGGGTCTTCCCCGAGGCCTCCTCCCAGCTGGACGTGCCTGGAACACCTCCTAGGGAGGCACCCAGGAGGCATCCTTACCAGATGCCCGAACCACCTCAACTGGCTCCTCTCGACGCGAAAGAGTAGCGGCTCTACTCCGAGCTCCTCTCGAATGACTGAGCTTCTCACCCTATCTCTAAGGGAGACGCCAGCCACCCTCCTGAGGAAACCCATTTTGGCCGCTTGTACCCTGGATCTCGTTCTTTCGGTCATGACCCAGCCTTCATGACCATAGGTGAGGGTAGGAACGAAAATTGCCCGGTAGATCGAGAGCTTTGCCTTCTGGCTCAGCTCCCTTTTCGTCACAACGGTGCGATAAACAGAATGTAATACCGCACCAGCTGCTCCGATTCTCAGACCAATCTCACGCTCCATGGTCCCCTCACTCGCGAACAAGACCCCAAGGTACTTAAACTCCTTCACTTGGGGTAAGGACTCACTCCCTACCTGAAGAAAGCACTCCATCGGTTTCCTGCTGAGAACCATGGCCTCAGATTTAGAGGTGCTGATCCTCATCCCAGCCGCTTCACACTCGGCGGCGAACCGATCCAGTGAGTGCTGAAGGTCACAGACCGATGACGCCATCAGGACCACATCATCTGCAAAAAGCAGCGATGAGATCCCGAGCCCACCGAACTGCAACCCTTCCCCGCCCCGACTACGCCTCGATATCCTGTCCATAAATATTACAAACAGGATTGTGACAAAGCGCAGCCCTGGCGGAGGCCAACCCTCACCTGGAACGAGTCCGACTTACTGCAGAGAACCCGGACACAGCTCTCGCTTTGGTCATACAGAGATTGGATGGCCCTGAGAAGGGACCCCCTCACCCCATACTCCCGCAGCACCTCCCACAATTTCTCCCGGGGGACCCGGTCATACGCCTTCTCCAGATCCACAAAACACATGCAGACTGGTTGGGCATACTCCCAGGCCCCCTCCAAGATCCTTGCGAGACTGAAGATCTGATCCGTTGTTCCACAGCTAGGACGGAATCCGCATTGTTCCTCTTCAATCCGAGGTTCGACTATCGGCCGAACCCTCCTTTCCAGTACCTTGGAGTAGACTTTACCAGGGAGGCTGAGAAGTGTGACACCTCTGTAATTGGCACACACCCTCTGGTCCCCCTTTTTAAAAAGGGGAACCACCACCCCGGTCTGCCACTCCTTAGGCACCGTCCCAGACTTACACGCAATGTTGAAGAGGCGTGTCAACCAAGACATCCCCTCCACACCCAGAGCTTTCAGCATTTCTGGACGGATCTCATCAATCCCTGGGGCTTTGCCGTTGTGGAGTTGTTTTACTACCTCAGCGACTTCCACCAGGGAAATTGACGACAATCCCCCATCATCCTCCAGCTCTGCCCCCACCACAGAGGGCGTGCCAGCTGGATTTAGGAGTTCCTCAAAGTGCTCCTTCCACCGCTCTATTACCTCCCCAGTTGAGGTCAACAACGTCCCATCCTTACTGTAAACAGCTTGGATGATTCCTCGCTTCCCCCTCCTGAGGTGGCGAACGGTTTTCCAGAAGCACCTTGGTGCCGACCGAAAGGCCTTCTCCATGTCTTCTCCGAACTTCTCCCACACCCGCTGCTTTGCCTCTGTCACGGCAGAGGCTGCAGCCCTTCGGGCCCGTCGGTACCTTGCACCTGCCTCCGGAGTCCTCCGGGATAACATATTTCGGAAGGACTCCTTCTTCCGTCGGACGGCTTCCCTGACCACCGGTGTCCACCAGGGTGTTCGCAGAGTCCAACCCCTATCGAGGAGTACGGTTCCAGAACCGAGACTGTGCGTAGAAGTAAGCCCCACCAGATCTAACTGGTAGCGCTCCACCTCCCGCACAAGTTCCGGCTCCTTCCCCCACAGAGAGGTGACGTTCCACGTCACCAGAGCCAGCCTCTGCCGCCCGGGTCTGGTCCGTCGAGGTCCCTGACCTTCGCCGCCACCCATGTGGCTGCGCACCCGACACCAGCGGTTCCTCCCACAGGTGGTGGGCCCATGGGATGGAGATAGGGGGGCCACGTAGCTTCTTCGGGCTGTGCCCGACCGGGCTCCGTGGCAAACCCGGCCACCAGGCGCTCGCTGACGAGCCCTCCGTCCGGGCCTGGCTCCAGACGGGGGACCCGGGCCTCCTCCGGGCAGGGTCACTCCCTCTCTTCCTCGATTTTGCATAGGGTTTCTGAACCATTCTTTGTCTGGCCCCTCACCTGAGACCACTTTGCCATGGGAGACCCTACCAGGAGCACACAGCTCCAGACAACACAGCCCTCAGGTTCGTAGGGACACACAAACCTCTCCACCACGATAAAGTGATGGTTCCCGGAGAATAGTTAACCCTACAATATTGCCACAATTTTGTCAAATACCATGATATTTGATTGTTTGAATATTGCCCTGCTCTACTTAAGTGTATTTTTTTTAATTTATTTTGTATTACACACCCCCTGCCTGGCAACTCCTAATTTCCATCGGTTAGAGAATATCTGCGTTTCGTCTCCGCTGCGTGTCGACTCCGGGCTCTGTCGTCCGTCAACACCCACGAAGTCCGGATTTGTTGCAGAACGGCTGCGGCCATGACTGATAGCTGAAGTCTCAAAGACCCATAAGATCTTGCAAATTTATGTAGAATAAAACCAAAAAACCAACCGTTTGTTTCCATCCTGGAAGGGAAACACTCTGTGCTGTGTTTTCAAGGTGTAGTGCAGGGAGATATGATCCACCGTGAGCATGGTCTATTTTATTTTGCGTGTCTATATGTCAGCTGCGTGGGTCTTGACAACAGTGTCATATGCATTTATATATTTGATAGTTATTTTATGTTCACTTTGGTGGTGCGGAGGCAGATGTTTTCTGTGTAGTTCTGTATGTTTGCAATACATATGTGTATACAAACACAGTGTGTGTTATGTTTCAGTTATCACCGTTTTGAATGTCATTGATGTTTAGAAAAACTTTATTGCCCAATAGTAAACATAATGGGCAAAAACATTACCTATAATATATCATATTACAGAACCATTATCAACTATTAGAACCATAACTTACATGTCACACACATAAAAAGGCACTCAAATGTGTCAAACAAAACAAAAACAAAAACACAAGAGCACAAACAAACTGCACTGTTCTGATATTCCAGGGGCCTGTTGCACGAAACTAGGATAAGGGATTAAGCCGGGATATTCAAGTTATCCTGGATGAATTTAGCTTTGACTGAGTTGCACAAAACCAGATTGAATTAAACCCAGCCAAGTAACCATGGAGATTTATTCTTTGCGGCTAGCCTGATCCAGAGCAGGCTAACAGCCAGGCTAACATTAATCCTGGAGTCTTATGTGTCAAATCAGCTGCCGTCTGATCCGAAATAAACGTGTTTAACAGTTATTCCGTTGTCTTCTGCATGTGTTCTGCTTTATTTTTATTAACATGCATTAGCCTACTTGTCACTATTGTTGTCGCGAGTTTGATTTAAACCCTCCTACAGTTGTTTAGATGGTTAGAAATGGTTGCAGTGGCACTCTGATGCGGAGTGGGACTTTTCCCGGTGGGACGGTACTGTTTCAAGGCCGGTGGCCGCTGCCTGCCGGCAGACCTGCAAGTCGCATCAGTGTCCACTCTCTCTGTAAAAGTAGAGGTGAGCGGCGCAGCGTCCGTGGTCTCAGCTTCAGGTTTATACAGGACGCGCTCCGAAGATTAAGTGTGACGATATTAATGTAGCGATATTCCCAGATGATTATAATGGCAGACTGGTCAGAGACCAATACATTCATGATTTCATGGTCTTGTTGCTTATCCTTCTCTAATAAAGGACAGTTTGTGTTACTCCTTAATATGTAGGCCTAATGTTTTTTATTATAGCTTACATGGGTTTCATAACCTTCTCAATTAGTTTCACATCCCTGGACCAATAACATGGCCTATATACAGTACGTATGTAGTGTAGTTTACATTCATCACACCGGGAACACCACAATGGTTCTTAATCTTTTTATTTTGGTGCAGTCACTTGTCAGAAGAATAAACCATAAATATTGTTTTACAATTGCACACAGCGTGTATTGAAGTCACTTACTACTTTTTCTAGTTGTTGTCCCTTTCTGATTGTTCTTTATGAACATTAATTGTACAAAGAATTAGATATAGCTTATAGAGATTTGTGCATATGGTTGTAAAACATGTTCTCGCGTTGTGAATAAGGGTTTGAAATTAAGCCTAGTCATTAGGGTCCATTTCCCGAGGAACATTAATTCCCTCTGCTCACTTTTAAGGCAAAGGCTAAATAATACATTTGATTTATATAGTGCTTTACATGGTAGATTAGTCAAAGACACTTTACAGTAAAACCAGCACATTTATCACATAAAAACAGAAACATGAAACTAGCATATTTAAAGCAATTAAAACACAGTGTAGCCTACAACTTTGTAAAAATGTGGAGTGATTATAGGCTAAGTAGATACAGTGGGTACGGAAAGTATTCAGACCCCTTTAAATTTTTCACTCTTTGTTTCATTGCAGGCATTTTCCAAAAATCAAAAAAGTTCATTTTATTTCTCAGTAATGTACACTCAGCACCCCATCTTGGACAGAAAAAAACAGAAATGTAGAAATTTTTGCAAATTTATTAAAAAACAAAAACTGAAATATCACATGGTCATAAGTATTCAGACCCTTTGTTCAGTATTTAGTAGAAGCACCCTTTTGATCTAATACAGCCATGAGTCGTTTTGGGAAAGATGCAACAAGTTTTTCACATCTGGATTTGGGTATCCTCTGCCATTCCTCCTTGCAGATCCTCTCCAGTTCTGTCAGGTTGGATGGTAAACGTTGGTGGACAGTCATTTTCAGGTCTCTCCAGAGATGCTCAATTGGGTTTAAGTCAGGGCTCTGGCTGGGCCATTCAAGAACAGCCACGGAGTTGTTGTGAAGCCACTCCTTCGTTATTTTAGCGGTGTGCTTAGGGTCATTGTCTTGTTGGAAGGTAAACCTTCGGCCCAGTCTGAGGTCCAGAGCACTCTGGAAAAGGTTTTCGTCCAGGATATCCCTGTACTTGGCCGCATTCATCTTTCCCTCGATTGCAACCAGTCGTCCTGTCCCTGCAGCTGAAAAACACCCCCACAGCATGATGCTGCCACCACCATGCTTCACTGTTGGGACTGTATTGGACAGGTGATGAGCAGTGCCTGGTTTTCTCCACACATACCGCTTAGAATTAAGGCCAAAAAGTTCTATCTTGGTCTCATCAGACCAGAGGATTTTATTTATCACCATCTTGGAGTCCTTCAGGTGTTTTTTAGCAAACTCCATGCGGGCTTTCATGTGTCTTGCACTGAGGAGAGGCTTCCTTCGGGCCACTCTGCCATAAAGCCCCGACTGGTGGATTGCTGCAGTGATGGTTGACTTACTACAACTTTCTCCCATCTCCCGACTGCATCTCTGGAGCTTAGCCACAGTGACCATTGGGTTCTTCTTTGCCTCTCTCACCAAGGCTCTTCTCCCCCGATAGCTCAGTTTGGCCGGACGGCCAGCTCTAGGAAGGGTTCTGGTCGTCCCAAACGTCTTCCATTTGAGGATTATGGAGGCCACTGTGCTCTTAGGAACCTTAAGTGCAGCAGAAATTTTTTTGTAACCTTGACCAGATCTGTGCCTTGCCACAATTCTGTCTCTGAGCTCCTCAGGCAGTTCCTTTGACCTCATGATTGTCATTTGCTCTGACATGCACTGTGAGCTGTAAGGTCTTATATAGACAGGTGTGTGGCTTTCCTAATCAAGTCCAATCAGTATAATCAAACACAGCTGGACTCCAATGAAGGTGTAGAACCATCTCAAGGATGATCAGAAGAAATAGACAGCACCTGAGTTACATATGAGGGTCACGGCAAAGGGTCTGAATACTTATGACCATGTGATATTTCAGTTTTTGTTTTTTAATAAATTTGCAAAAATTTCTACATTTCTGTTTTTTTCTGTCCAAGATGGGGTGCTGAGTGTACATTACTGAGAAATAAAATGAACTTTTTTGATTTTTGGAAAATGGCTGCAATGAAACAAAGAGTGAAAAATTTAAAGGGGTCTGAATACTTTCCGTACCCACTGTATTTGTATACCCTCACACATTCAGTCGGGTCCGCTACTATGTTGGGCTTTTTCTCTCCGTTTGACAACAGCCGTATATCCTTTTTGACATATTCTTCCCCTCCTCGTTACTTTCCATATAAGCTGCTGCTCATTGGGTGAAACATATGGTGCATGCGTCTTCTCAATTCTGCATCAGTAAATCTGTGATCGATACCGTGGTCTATGTGAGAAAGCCGTGAACGTGAATTATCCCAGCTATCCACACCTGGCTTGACCTAGCTTCACCTGTTCATCCTGGCTCGGCAAACATGCAACCGATTAAGCCGCGATGAGCAGGTCACACTAAGTCAAGCTGCGCCTTTTCATTTATCCTGGATATCTTTATTCTACTTTCAGCCAACAGGCCCCCGATCAGTCTGATGCCAGTAACCTTTCCCTCACATACAGTGGGGGAGATAAGTATTTGACCCCTTGCTGATTTTGCAGGTTTGCCCACTTACAAAGAATGCAACGATCTATCATTTTAATCATATGTACATTCTAACAGTGAAAGACAGAATCCCAAAGAAAATTCCAGAAAATCACATCATATGAATTTATTAAAATTGATAACCATCTGATGAGGAAAAACAAGTATTTGACCCCCTGGACAAACAGCATGTTAATATTTTGTAGAAAAGCCATTATTGGCCAGCACAGATGTCAAACGGTTTTTATAGTTGGTGACAAGGTTTGTGCACATTTCGGCAGGGATGTTGGCCCACTCCTCCCTGCAGACAGCCTCCAAATCATTCAGGTTCCAAGGTTGTCGCCTGGCAACTCGAATTTTAAGCTCCCTCCAAAGATTTTCAATTGGATTCAGGTCTGGAGACTGGCTAGGCCACTCCAGAACCTTGATGTGCTTCTTCTTCAGTCACTCTTTTGTTGCTTTGGCGGTGTGCTTAGGGTCGTTGTCGTGCTGAAACACCCATCCTCGACCCATTTTCAGCTCTCTCACTGAGGGAAGGAGATGTTGGTCCAGAATTCCACGATACATGGCCCCGTCCATCCTCCCCTCAATACGATGGAGTTGTCCCGTCCCCTTGGCTGAAAAGCACCCCCAAAGCATGATGTTGCCACCACCATGCTTGACGGTGGGGATGGTGTTCTTTGGGTTGTACTCGGTGTTCTTTGCCCTCCAAACATGACGAGTTGAGTTGAGGCCAAAAAGTTCTATTTTGGTCTCATCTGACCACATCACCTTCTTCCAGGCCTCTTCTGAGTCGTCCAGGTGGTGAATGGCGAACTTCATGCGGGCCTGTACATGTTTCTTCTTGAGCAGGGGGACCTTGTGTGCGCTGCAGGATTTCAATCCATGACGGCGTAGTGTGTTACCAACCGTTTCTTTTGTAACTGTGGTCCCAGCTTCCTTCAGTTGATTCATCAGTTCCCCCTTGTCGTTTTGGGATGATTCCTCACCGTTTGCATGATCAGGGACACCCCACGAGGCGAGATCTTGTGTGGAGGCCCAGACCGAGGGAGGTTGGCGGTGGTGTGGTGCTTCTTCCATTTCCTGATAACTTCACCGACAGTTGATCTTTTCTCTCCAAGTTGCTTTCCGATTCTCTTGTAGCCCATCCCAGCCTTGTGCAGATCTACAATCTTGTCCCTGATGTCCGTAGAGAGCTCTTTGGTCTTGCCCATGGTGGTGATGTTGGATGCTGGTTGTTTGGGTGTTGACAGGTGTCTTTCATACAGGTAACGAGGTGAGGCAAGTGTATTTGATGTAGATAATTTGTTGGGATTGGGGCTGTGTCTTAAAGAAAGACTAACTGGCTTGTAGGAGCCAGAATACTTGCTGTTTGGTAGGGAGTCATATACTTGTTTTTCCTCATCAGATGGTTATCAATTTTTATAAATTCATATGATGTGATTTTCTGGAATTTTCTTTGGGAATCTGTCTTTCACTGTTAGAATGTACATATGATTAAAATTATAGATCGTTGCATTCTTTGTAAGTGGGCAAACCTGCAAAATCAGCAAGGGGTCAAATACTTATTTCCCCCACTGTATCATCAATGTCCCGTATCAGAACCAACAATATACAGGGCGGTATATAGTATAAAGTGGATCAACTGGTGTGTCCTTCTGTGTGCTACAGGACGGTATATATAGTGGCTTGATAACTTCAGTTTTCAGGACCTGTAGAAAGATACCTGAAAGAAGAGACGTGTTCACAATCTGTAGAAAACTGAAGCCAAACAATTCAAAAAATTTTTGAAAACACCCTTTGGTAGAATATCAAGGCAACAGGAGGTTTTCAGATGTTGTATAATGTCCTCCAAGTTTTTATGGTTGATCATATGAAATTCTGTCATGTTGGAACTAGTTTTGCCGGAACACTGTGACAACACATATCCTGTACTTGATATGGAAGCACTGACTGTTTGTCTAATCTTCTGAATTTTGTCTTTGAAGAAGGAGGCAAAGTCCTAGGTTTGGGGTCATAGTTGGTCAAAACTCACGGTTTGGATCAGATCAAAGTATTGAGTCACAGATGGGATACATTTTTGGATCAGCACAAAAAAGGGGGAATTTAAACATCTTAAAAATGTTATAACTTTTTACGATAGTAACATCTTTCACCAGTCAATTGCTGTTAAACAACATCGATATATGAAAAGAGGTATATTTTACAATTTTTGAATAAACTTTGAATAAACAACGATAAACAACTCTGGCAGCAAACACCAACGTAACCAAGTAGGTTAGGTATAAACATACCACGTATTGCT
>JAQOOF010000679.1:0-20400 GCA_029931835.1 Etheostoma nigrum | reverse complement strand
GGTGAAGCAAACAAATATATCACTTCCGCTCAGACCGTCATGAAAACGCCCACCACCTACAATACTAGCGCACAACACAATAATCAATTAATGAAACCATAAACAATATAATGTGGCTCCTACAATTACCATTATTCCTGTGTCTCATTTGAACAAGTTTATGAACCACTGAAACAATTTTGGAAACATTATTTTAAGGTACAAAAGTATTGTTGGTGTTCCACCATGTTTGGTGGATCGATGTTGAAATCATTCAATATCAATAAGGTCTCTGCTGTGTGTTGCAAAGTGGCATGTAATCAATGAGAAAACAATGCCCTGTGGCAGAAAAATAACTCTCCTCCAACCCTCCAATTTCTCTTGTCCTGTAATTTTAACATTGCAAAGTCTCCTCTGCAGTTGTTCAACTTCTACCAGCAGGCACTGATGGCATGGAGGTTATGTTACGTAGTTATGTTTCTCCCCACACAAAACAATAATCTGGAATAATGAATATATTGCTATTAAGAATAAAGTCTATTTACTTTAACAAATTGGATATAGAGCACCTTTATTACGACACTGTAATTTATTTATTTCAGGACAAGGGACAGCGCACAATAAAACATTAGTCTTGTACAACAAGAGAATATGCGTTGTGCCAGGTTCTAGCAGACTGCTATATTCCACCTGAAGTCCCTGGGCAGGTTGATGGACAAATACATAGGAAATTAGTATAGAGAAAGAACCTTATTAAATAAAGTAACAGAAAAATGCAATATATTGGCAATATATTCTGGAAATATATTGCATTGTGAAAAAATGTCCTGAGAACCAAAGCATTTCCTACTTTTAATACAGTTTGGTAAGCAAAGCTTTACCATCTGGCATCCAGCAGCTATGACATCTCAAGCTGGAATTGGTGAGAGAACAGAATTAAAGTTGCATCTCAATGGAATAGTAATTGAAAGTCCTAAATGTATAAACAAAAATATCACAGAAATATTTCAGAACAAAAGCAGATTACACCAAGAGTAGGTAGGATGGGAAAATGATTGGCTTTTGCCCTGTATAAATAACAAAGTAAAGGCCATATACCCAAAAATCTTGCATCATATACTGTATACCCATCCAATTTACACATCTCAAAAAACACAGAGATTGATGCCAAAATTAGCTTTTGTGATAATGACAAGGAAAAATCGGTACATTAAGTATTTCATGAAGCTTTTGTCAGACTTGGAAGAATTTATACTATGCAAAACAAAGATGCAAGTTAAAATGAGAGTGTAAGACTGTAAGAGTGTCATCACTGGTTTTGACTACAGCGAAATATATTAACCTCATGTTATTATTAGGCAAATATATTCATAAATCTAAACCATGCTTTAACCCTCTTAACCCCAAAACCTGCTGGGGGGCTTTGAAAAAAGCCTGTTTTGTTTAAAAGATCGCCAAAGAAAAACCACACCCTAGAAAGAAGGTGAAAAAAGAATTTGTTGTATGTAATTCTGTATATCATTATGTAAAAAAACGCTAATGTTACCGCCAAAAAAAAACTAAATGGATAAAAAACTCACATAGAAGATGTCCAAAATTGTAACAAAAAAAAAGTCAACCATTTGCATGATCCAGAAACTGTAAAATGCATAAAATTCTGTTTTTTTTATTTATTTTGTTTTAATAAATTATCAAATACAATTAACTAATGTTTATCATTTTTATGTTTTATGCCAATATAACTTTGTTATGTGTTGTCCAACAGACATTTAGGAGCTATTCCTACTTCCGGTCATGGTTGTGTTTGGTAATGTGAGATACCGGACTTGCATATGGAGTAAAAAATGAGCTCACAGTGAGTAATAATGTGACATGAGCAAAAAACGCTTAAAAAATGGCTTGGGTTGTAAGAGGAAAAAAAATATTTCTGCAATTTAAAGCTGTGAATTCTCTGCTTTTAGAAATGCAGTGAGATAAGTTGTATTCAATTGTATTCAAAAGTTGTAGTCAATCACCATAATGGACCGCCATATAACCACAATTTGTACATTGTTGTTGCTGCTTATTGTTGTTGATGTTATTGTTATTAATGTTGTTGTTATGTTATTGTATGGATAAGATAACGGAAAAATGATGTTGCTTGTATGAACATATGTGGTCTGTACCCTAGCAATAAACACACTGTCAATAAAAAAAAGAAAAGAAAATTATGTTGTAGTCAATTACTAATGTCTGTATTTGTATGTTATAAATTGTTGAATAAAGTTTTTTTTTAAATCATTCACTTCATAACAAGCTATGACATCATCAGTGACTTCATGTGACTTTCATGTGAAGAATGCATTGATCTTTTCATCACCTGTGTAGAATTCTAAAAGATCAATGCATTCTTCACATGAAAGTCACATGAAGTCACTGATGATGTCATAGCTTGTTATGAAGTGAAAGTAGAGTATTCTACTCAGGTGATGTATTTTCGATTCATTGCACATTTTGGTACACAGAAACGCAACATTGGCCACAATTCTGAGAACTTGCAGCTCAAGTTTCAGCACTCCAGAACATAGAAATAGAATTCTATTCATTGCTCCAGACTGCTAAACTCTCAGCACAATTGCATTGTTTTCATTCAAGTAGAAATTCGAACTAAACCAGGATTGACTTTTTAAGGGTTGACACTTTAATTCTTAAACAACTCTATTTAACTGGTTAATTCGGTCGGAGGACCTAACTGAGAACGCTACAATGGATTCTAGAAGTGAACTTTCAAAGACGGACAAAATGTTTACTGCTGAAAATATGCAAGAGATTGTAACGCTATTTCGGTGGGCAGATGCTGATGGACGTGGGGGATTAAATATTGACGAATTCTGTAAGGGAATGAAGCAGTTATTCCCTACTTTGGATGAGAAAGATCTAATTGCCCTCCACATGAAGATTGACACAAATGGAGATGGAGCTGTGGACCTTGGGGAGTTAACAGACTACCTGGTGAACAAAAACAAGGCATCACAAAATATGGCTTTTAAAAATCAAATCTTTCCCAGACCTATCAAAATGATACCGGTGGATCACGATAAAGCGATTGTTCGTCTGATTCACCGTCCCTTCGAGAATGACAGGGAACCTGATCATGGTTCAGAGGTTTTATTAGGACAAACCAGCACTTACCAAAAAGGTCAGTACCTCTCCATCACCTCGAATGGTATCCTCAACTTCTGGCCTGACAGCTTTGACACCCCATACCCAGTTCAATTATACAAAAAGAAAAACACACTTCTTTTTTCACACGACAAGAAAATGCACGTTACTGACATGGTCTACATCAGTGAACTCAAACACCTGGCTATCTCCACTTCTGACAGGGAACTAATATTCTATCACTGCAATGAATTCCCTAAGTTGTTTTCAACCAGCCACTCTTTAATAGTAGAGGACAACATAGTGAATACCATGAACTACTGGTCCAAAGGCACTAAAGCAGTGTTTTCCTTTGGCGATGTAAAAGGTTTTTTGTCTGTGTTTGTCTCCTACAACATAAATGAAAACGGCCTCTTCTTCAAAGGTGCATATGAGAAAATCTCTCTGCAGAATTATCCAACTGTTTATGTTTCAACCCTGTTAAAAAACACCTCTAAAGACTTTCTATGTGTGAAGGTCAACATCTTTAATGACATTTGCAGTCAGATCCGATACTTTCCATCACTTAGCTCATTTGCTATCTGCGGTAGTTCATCCAAGACAATGGTCCTTGCTTCTCTACCCAAGACATCAACAACCAAAATGTCTACAACAGTCTTTAAGAGCAGAGGTCATTTGGAGTTCTTCACCTGTGTAGAATACTCCACTTCCTCTGGGTATCTGCTGACCGGTGGGACGGACGCCCTACTGAGGGTGTGGTTTCCCCACAAAACACAGTCGTGCATCCAGGAATTAAAGGGACATGCCAAACCCATCACCCATATAATGTTAAATCCCAAGGAAAAAGTTTTTGTTAGTTTATCGCAGGACCACCATATACGTGTTTGGTCCGAGGATGCAATGATCTGTTTGCAAAGCTTCAAGATAAAAGAAATGATGCAAAGTCCTATCTCGAGTGTGTGTTACAACACACACAACAATGAGTTAGTCCTAGCTAACACAGATATTGGCAAATATCTTGGAAGAGGAACTGATGTGTTTAAAAATACATCAACATCGCATAACAAGCCCCTGTGCTGTGCTCTCTATCACAACATTTTCAAACAGGTTGTGTCTGTTTGCCAAAATGGCGTGGTGACAGTGTGGGATATCTTAACAGGAACGGCCGTCATGCAGTTCAAGGTGACTCCAGATCAGTATGCGGGGCATGTTGCTATTTCATTTGATGGACTAAAGCGCAGACTGATCACAATTTCCCAGGATGGAAAAGTTAAACTTTGGAACTTCAACAACGGAACAGAGCTTGCCATTCTTCCTGTTATCGTACAACGAGAGGTGACAGGTATCGTCTGTGTAGACAATAGGGTGTTTGTGTCGGGAAAGAACTCCAAGATCATTTATGACCTGGACATACACGGATATGACAACAGATTTTTGAAGCATGATTATTTAGATGACATTTGCTCAATGGATGTCCATGAAAACACACTGGTTACTGCCTCCAGCAATGGAAATATTGTTATCTGGGAGGCCAACAGTGGCGAAGTTCTCTACTGGCTCAATGGCAGCAACAGCCCTCGAACAAACATGGCAGACAAAAACACTCAGGGCCAGACAGGGAGTCTGCTTGGTGACAAGAGTCCAAAGCATGTCAAAGGCACTGGGAAAAGACCTCTACATAGTAAATCCCTGAATGGGAATGACACTGATGTGATTAACACACCGCTTATCAAATGTCTGAAGACCAGGGAGGTTAAGGTTAACACAGCCACACTGCTGACGTCTGCAGATGGCAACATATATGCCTGGTCTGTTATTAGCAAGGGAGGATTGATTGGAAAATTCAGGGCAGTGAAGGATGAAGGAGCAGTCATTACCACCATGTCAACTGATCCTAACGACCAGATATTACTGACCGGGGATAGTACCGGAAAGATTCATCAGTGGGACATTCAGGCATTTGGGTTTAAAAAACAGGCAAACAACGAGCCATTTGAGGTTGTAGATGGGTGGTGCGTGTCATTGTGTCCACCTCCTCTGTTGCACTCCTGGCAATCTCACATCACAGGTGTGGTGAGTGTTCAGTGTAACCCAACTTGTGAAAAGTTAATTACCGCAGGGAACTGCAATGTCTGTCTGTGGGAAAACACAGGAACCTACATAGGCCTCTTTGGGAAAGACCAATGGGGTGCTTCACAAATCAGCCTTGAGGAGAATGCTGAACAGGAGGAGACCGGCAGACCAAGCACAGCAAAGACAAGAAACTTTCCATTGGCAAGTCCTGACTTTCCAACACCATCGCTGCCAGAACCACCGTTACCCTGCTTCAAAAGCCTCTATGACAGAATAGACAAGCTAACCACAACTAAGAAGCCTGTAGCCAAACTAACAGATGATCAAATTAATCGTTTATATAGACAGATGATGAAGTTTAAACCAGGACTTGACATAACAAAAAGCGAAGCCCAACATCAATTAGACTTTGAAGAAACGTACAAACCCCCGGAAAATCAGTTTTTTAGTGAGGTCCACCAGGGGTCTAAAAATACATCAACACCATGTCCACCAAACACCAGTCCAACTACAGGTTACACTAATGACACCATCAGCTTAGCACACATGCAGCAATCTGATGGTGCCGTCAAGTAGGGGACTGAACCCACTTCAAAACAAGTACATTTCCCACCCACCTCAGAGACCGTGCAGCTCACAGAAAGCCAATTCAAGCCACACCCGCCCCTCATCAGAGGTGAATCTGCTTGTAACCAGCGCTCTTACCAGACTGCATATTTAGAACAGACTATGTCCAAATATGGACGTGTGCTCAAGCTTCAGCAGAGAGACATATTACAAGGCAGTGTCCTGACACCAGTTCCACCAAACCCCCTGCCAGGCACGAAGGGGTCTCAGCAAACACCGGACCATGTACACTTGCCACCCATCAATGACAAGGTGCAGGGCACACATCATCAGACCCAGTTAAAGATTCAGCAGAGAGACACATTCAAAGGCGGTGTCCTAACACCAGTTCCACCAAACACCCTGCCAGCTATGAAGACCTCGTCACACATGCAGCTGGACAGGACTAGGTCTAAATATGGGCGTGTGCTCAAGACTCAGGAGAGAGACATATTAAAGGGCAGTGTCCTCACTCAAGTTCCACCAGACACCCTGTCAGGCACGAAGAGGTCTTGGCAAACACCGGACCATGTACACTTGCCACCCATCATTGATAAGGTGCAGAGCACACATCATCAGACCCAGTTAAAGATTCAGCAGAGAGACACATTCAAAGGCGGTGTCCTCACACCAGTTCCACCAAACACCCTGCCAACTATGAAGACCTCGTCACACATGCAGCTGAACCAGACTAGGTCCAAATATGGGCGTGTGCTCAAGACTCAGGAGAGAGACATATTAAAGGGCAGCGTCTTCACTCAAGTTCCACCAGACACCCTGTCAGGCACGAAGGGGTCTCGGCAAACACCGGACCATGTACACTTGCCACCCATCATTGATAAGGTGCAGAGCACACATCATCAGATCCAGTTAAAGATTCAGCAGAGAGACACATTCAAAGGCGGTGTCCTCACACCAGTTCCACCAAACACCCTGCCAGCTATGAAGACCTCGTCACACATGCAGCTGGACCAGACTAGGTCCAAATATGGGCGTGTGCTCAAGACTCAGGAGAGAGACATATTAAAGGGCAGCGTCTTCACTCAAGTTCCACCAGACACCCTGTCAGGCACGAAGGGGTCTCGGCAAACACCGGACCATGTGCCCTTACCACCCATCAATGATAAGGTGCATCGCCCACATCATCAGACCCAGTTAAAGATTCAGCAGAGAGACACCTTAAAAGGCAACTTCCTTCCACCGTGTCAACCAAACACACTACCAGCTTTGAAGACCTTACCACACATTCATCTCTCGGCTAGTACAGTCACACACGGGTCTACAATCACATCAAAGTATGTACCCTTACCACCCATCTCTGGTGAGGTTCAGCTCACCACAGACTGCACTAACGCTACAAAGAGCTCATCAAGATTACTCAGGAGAGGCGTTAAAAGGTGAGGTTCTCTCACTATTTCCGACAACTGCGACCACCATTTCCAATCACTGGCACAGCATGAAAGGGAGATTGTGTGGGTTTAGTCCAGGTGATCTGGTTTCCTTAAACAATTGTGTGAGTTCATTCCAGGTGATCTGGTTTCCTTAAACAATTGTGTAGGTTTACTCTGGGTGAACCAGTTACTCCCACAATTAAAATAAATAAATAAATGAATATTAAAAAAACAGTATTTGTTGTATATCAATGTTTTGGTATGAACATTAGCTTGTGACCTTGTTCATTGTGCCCGCTACAACCCAGCTTATTAGGGTAAAAGGAAACAACATAAAGCCATTTTTTTTGCTAAAATAAAGGTATTTATAAACATATGAGTTACATGGATTAACAGAATCACAGGTGCACAAACTACAAATGAAAAAAGGGCCTGGAAAAACCAATATAACAAGAAGAGGACTCTTCAGAGTTAAAAAAAGTATAGAAACAAAACATTACTAATTAGTCCTGCTTTTAAACAAAACACAAGAAAACCAGTAGCCCTAAAACTACAAATGTGTAACAATTTTCAGTTTTTAAAGCTAAAACCTGGTCCAGTCTCCCATGTAGTCTTGCAGCGGGTATTTAACACAGCAGTGGAGACACTAGGACCAGTAAAAAGCGTGCACAGTGTCAGTTGCTTTTTTTTGCTGCTGTTTGCTGCTCTGTTGTATTCAGGGATCGACTATGACAGAATTGTGTGAAATATTATTTTCAGAGGTTTACATTGGCCAGGTTATGTATGTGGTATAGCCCTTGTGATGCCACTGGTTGAACGTTATAACCCAGAGGGAACGTTCCATAAACGTTTTTGGTTTGGTTCGAACTAACCTTAAGAGAACCATAAACTAGCGTTCCCTAAACGTTCTCTGTTAGTGGGGATCCACAATCTCCTACAAAATGTCAGGAATACACCGTGTTCATTGCAAAACAATAGGTTCCAATACTAAAAATTCTGCATCCTCACAAAAAAGCATTATTTTTGATAGCTTTCACATAGTGTGTCTGTTTTTATGTTGGCATGATGTATAGTGGAAGATCAGAAGACGTGGGCAGGAGTTGTCAGAGAAGGCAATGCACCGATGAAGAACATCATGCCACAATAATAGTTGTGTGAGTGTGAAGTCCGTGTACGTTATCACTGGCGTTACCCCGAGCTGGCTATGTGCTCCAGTAAGAGAGTTGCTGCAACCCTTGGTTTTGGTTCAACAGATTTATTGACATCCAGAGCCAGCATTGAATATAGTGCTTGTTGCTTGCATATGCTTGCAGAGTTTGTGTGTGTGTGGTTTTCTGTAACATAAAGAAATACAGAAAATATAAATATAAAATGTACATAATGAATGCACATATATACAAATAAAGAACAATAAGCATCTCACTCTGCAATATACATAATTGCTAGGTAATGAATAGTTGCTGTGCAAACAACTAGGCAATACTGGATAGTAATGGAAATTAACACAGTCCAACATAATAAAGCATACAGGATTCATTATGTAGCTATATCTATTGGCCACTAGATGGCGCTATAAGACCATAAATGAACATGACAACAGCATGTGAATGACGCGGTGAAATGCGCTTCAACAAACAAACCAGCAACACCATCGCGAGTGCAACAGCTGAACTAATCCTCAGCACCATTGTAATTAACACATGTAGAACGCTGTACTAACATGTCAATTATCTTATTAATTATTAACTTGTTGCTTGTTTCTCTGCTGCCGACTGCAGCGATCTCGTTTCATACTGCATCAATGTCAAAGGAAAATCTTTCCTCAATAGTTTATATTGTATCCGATACTCATCTCTAGGTCTAGTGTCCCCGTTTTAAGTTTTACAAAAATTAAAAACATGACGTGTTTGGGAGGTATATACGCTTCTGAGCTGAAAATGTCCCCGGATTTAGTCTGAGAAATCTGGTCCCCTTAATCTTGGAGTTATCTTTGATCAGGACATGTCGTTTAATTCCAGAGATGGGAAGTAACGAAGTACAAATACTTCAAGTAGATTTGTCTGATATTTTAACTTTACTATTTATTTTTGTGGCGACTTTTTACTTCTACTCCTTACATTTTAACACAAATATCGGTACTTTCTACTCCTTACATTTTACAAAATTGGCTCGTTACTTTAGTTTTGTACAAGAGGTTGTCATAGCGGAGTAGCGCGGACACGCGCCTCACACCGCGAGCGGGTGCGCGCGCCACACGGTAAAAAAGTGAGAGAAAGAAAAAGACTAGCTGTCCGGAGGATAATGTTGAGGTATAAAAATGTTAAAATGTCTGAAGGAACCAGGTTAGAGAAATATGCATATCTCTGTTTTCCTAGAGATTTTCCATTATTCTTCTCCGCATAAAACTGCCGCTGCAGCCTAAACCGTACATGGTGGCGACGCGCCATTTACTGGACTGGTCCAAAACTCCGCAAAGACCTCAGACGAAAAAATTGACCCACGTCCACCACTAGGTGGCGCTATACCAGAAAAAAACGCGTTTGGCCCAATAACTCCCAAACCGTACATCGGATATTTAAAAACCTTATATCCACGCGTTCCCTGGATCCTACTGAATCTCGTGATATAGGCCACGCCCATTTCCGCCTATACTTTAATGCGTGAAAAATCGCGGTTTATCAAAAAACAACTTTTTTGAACTCCTCCTAGACCGTGAAATGGATCGGCACGAAACTTGGCACGTAGCATCTCCAGACCGACCTGACACAAACTTGTATAAAGATCTTTAATAGATTAAAAAATGTGCGCATTACGCGCAAACAAATTTGTGTAGCTAACTACAAAAACACCGACTTAGGCATATCTCGGCCAAGATAAATGCTGTCGGAGCCAAACTTTAGAATATTACTTGCTATGCACCCTCTGAGGCTCTCAAACAAATTTCACAAAGATTGGCCACTAGGGGGCGCTACAGATACAACAAGTTAATAGCTCATGAACTGCTCATCCAAATTTTACAAAATTTGATGGATACCATCTAGGCCCACTCCTGACGTGGTCCTTACAGTGGGGTACTGATTGGTTTAAGTGGGCGTGGCCTATGGGCCAATGTCTGGATTAACCACTTCCACTAAAGTGAATTACTTGAAATTAACAGGGTAGATGTACAATGGGTAGCTGACCTGACTTACCGAATATTACACATGTGGATCACTAGGTGGCGCTACAATAACGTCAAACGTGTTTTTGCCTATAACTCCTACATTATACATCACACATTAAAAATCTCGATGTCCACGTGTTCACTACATCAAGCTGAGTCACACGATATAGGCCACGCCCATTTCCGTTTAAAATTATTTTCGCAATATTGCGACAAGTGCGAAGCCAACTTTTTCAAACTCGTCCTAGGCCGTGCGACAGATCAACAACAAAACTTGGTGGACAGCATCTGCAGATGGCCCTGACAAAAAGTTGCATAAAGAATTTTGCTACGTAATTGTGTGCGCATTTGACGACCAAGCAAAGTTTCTGTAGTAAGCTACCAAAAACATATCATATCATATCTCGGCCAAATTAAAAGGTTTCAACATATCACTTGTGAGTCGTGTTGACCATGCCTTTCCGATGCTCTGTACCAAATTTGGTAAAGATGAGCCATTAGCGGGCGATATAATCAACATTTATTGGTTTCGTCAAATCACTCAATGCATTTAAATGGGAAATTTGCAATTGCAGTATCTCTGCCACAATAAATGCTTTCGACACCAAACCTGTGACGATTGTTTGGCATGCCGCCCAGAGGCTCTGTACCAAATTTGGTAAAGATAGGCCATTAGGGGGCGCTATGATCAACGTAGACAATTTTGGGCCATTTTATCAAGGTTTTTGTATCCAGCCAGGAGACCAGAGTTTTTCTGGGTCATTGTGCTATTAATCCATACCGTTACGTGCGCCTCTCGAAGTTTCCCCGACGTTTGCCCTCCCGCTTTCGCTTTGGGTTCCACTTTCTTGCGCTTTCCGGGTCGCCGGGGTCGACTGGCGCGGGGAGGCTTGGACCCCGTTGTAACTGCGTGCAGTTCTAGTTAAACTGTTGATGTTAGAGTTTTCACATTTAAACAACAGAACCTTTTGCTCTGCAACCAAAAGCGACCCCCAAAGGGGCAGAGTTGAGCGGCATGTTTATTCTCATTGGACTGCGAAGAGGCCCTCGGCATGCTGTCATGACGACGGCGGACCAATGAGAATAGATTTGACTGTGCCAGGTAAAAAGGAACCGCCCCCAGGTGCAGGCCATAAATGTGTGTGATTTAGAAATTTTCAATACTGGTTTCACGTGACTCCATCATGGGGAAGCATGGATCCAGTCCGCTGTCAGCTGCAGTGTTATTATGTTTGTTTGTATCTCTCTTTGTCTTATCATCCTCATCATGCTGTTGCAATAAACCTTTTTCTTAATTCCCAATTTGACCCTCAGCCTCCTTCCTCAGAGATCCGATTGAACGCGACGTTAGTTTTGAAAAACTTAACACTAGCTAGCTGTCTGGATTTACCCTGCACACATCTGAGGAGCAGGTAACCATAGATCTCATAAAGCCGCCGGAGTTTAGAATTCCAACACAAAGAAAGCGGAAGGTAATTTACACCCGGCCGGAAAGAAAGACATACGCCGAAATTTTCGTCAACAGAGCAATCCCGGAATTGGAAGGTCATGAATATAGATTAAATGTAGACCAACATTTATTTTCACTTATAATCATGTGTGCATCAGATACTGCCGGATTGTTATTCCATACATATAATTTTGACGTACGCTCATTCCAGAGATGGCAAAAGTATTCACTTCCCGTACTCAAGTAGAAGTACAGATAATTGTGTTAAAAAATACTCTGGTAAAAGTAGAAGTACTGATTTAACTTCTTTACTCAAGTGAAAGTAACAAAGTACAGGCCTGGAAATTTACTTAAAGTATAAAAGTAAAAGTAGCCTTGCTAATGACAAAGCTACCTGGACCAGACAGATGTTATTAGAGAGACGCTGAGAAACTACAGTGGACATGGAAAAAAGGCTCTTTATATGCCTTAGCCTACATTTTAAATGGCTGTCTGCCAATAGGCCTAAAACATACAGCTCATTTATTGTGACAGAGACTCCAGGTTAATAAGATTCTGACTGAATAGCAAGATATGAATTCAAGTGGGATTTTGATTGAATCTAATTGGATGGGAATATACACAGACTTCATTTTTCATTCATTCATTCATTCAAACCTTTATTTAACCAGGATAAAAAACTCCTTGAGATTAAAAATCTCTTTTACAAGAGTGTCCTGGCAAGTGGCAGCAGCACGTTTCAAATAGACACAGAGACACTTACATGTAAATACATAAACACACTTTCACTCATGTTCAAACAACAACGTCATCATAAAAACCCTGGGTCCTAAATCAATTTAAAAACAGTGACATACAGACTTCCTTTCTGCAAGGTCCTTTAAAAAGCCTCGAAAAGAATGAAATGAGACCAACTCCTTCAACTGGAGTTCATTTTGAAGCTGATTCCATGCAGATGGTGCTGCAAAATTAAAAGCCTTTTTGCCAAAGTCAGTGCGGGCTTTAGGGACTGTCAATAAAAACAGATCCTGTGAGCGCAGGTGATATGTCCCTGCAGACCTTGGAAGGATGTAGTTGATCAGATAAGGAGGAAGAAGTCCTAATACTGCCTTATAAATAAAAAGATGCCAGTGCATCCAACGGCGAATGGAGAGGGAAAACCACCCGACCCGAGAATACAGCAAACAGTGATGAGTAAGAGATTTTAAGTTTGTAATGAATCTCAAGGCTCCATGAAACACAGTGTCCAATGCATGAAGACACTGGGAGGTTGAATGCATGTATAAAATATCACCATAGTCCAAAACAGACAAGAATGTTGCATTTACAAGTTGCTTTTTTGCTTCAAATGATAAACAGGACTTGATTCTAAAGAAAAAACCTAACCTCAATTTCAGTTTTTTAACCAAATCTTGGACATGTAATGCAAAAGACAATGATTGGTCAATGGTAAAACCCAAGTATTTGTAATGTGACACTTCTTCAATTTCTGTACCAGAAAGTGTACAAATGGTTGGGACATTGTTTTTAGTTGATTTTCCCAGAGTGAAAGTCATGACTTTAGTTTTTTTAGAATTTAGAACCAATTTTAAAGTAGCCAGATTATGTTGCAAGATATTAAAAGCGGACTGTAAATTTGTGATTGCTTGACCTAATGTGGACCCAGAACAGTAGAGAACAGTGTCATCAGCATAGTAATGATAGTTTGCATTTTTTATATTATTGCAGAGGTTGTTTGTATAAATGATAAAAAGAAGAGGCCCAAGGATTGAGCCTTGAGGCACCCCTTTTGAAATATTTAAGGAGGCAGAAGTGACACCATCTACTTGCACACATTGTGTTCTCCCTGATAGGTAACTGTTAAACCATCCCACTGCTTGTTCTGATAGTCCAATAGAGGTGAGTCTCTGAAGGAGAATTTTATGGTCCACTGTGTCAAAAGCTTTTGACAAATCAATAAACAGTGCTGCACAGTGCCGTTTATTGTCCAAGGTCTTGACTAGGTCATTAACAACTTTTAAAACAGCTGTTATTGTACTATGTTGTTTCCTGAAACCAGATTGAAATTCAGTCAGAATATTGTTATTAATTAGATAGTCTTTTAATTGCATGCTGATGAGCGATTCCATTAATTTAGCTAATACTGACAATTTAGAAATAGGCCTATAGTTATTTATGTTTGCAGGATCACCACCTTTATGAAGGGGGAGAACATTGGCAGATTTCCAGATGGCTGGTACGTGATTCTTGGCTAAAGAAAGGTTAATTAAATATGTAACTGGATTGGCTATCACATCTGCAGCTATTTTTAGAAAATATGGTTCCAATTTGTCTGGACCTGATGATTTTTTTGGATCTAGATCCTTCAAGGCCTTCCTTACTTCTGGTACGGTTACTGACTTGAAATGAAATGGTTGAGCTGACAGTAACTGATCAACAGGACATACCGTGGGAGAGCTGGAGGTTGGATTATGTAGTGTTTCATAAAGGGAGCTAGCAGTAATGAAATGATTATTGAAAGTATTGAGAATTTTATCTTTGTCAATGATTTTTTTGTCATCAACAACAATACAAGATGGTACTTCTGTATCTGTTTTTGTTTCAGTTAATAATTTGATTGTTTTCCAGAACTTGAGAGGGTTATTTAAATTTTTTGATGTTTCAGAAAGAAAATAGGCGGATTTGGCATTACGGATTTTTACAGTACATAGATTACGTAAACGCCGAAATTTCAACCAGTCAGACTCAAGCTTTGACTTTCTAGCTTGAGCCCAGGCTTGATTTCGCTCCAGAAGAAGGTCAGACAATTCATTGTTAAACCAAACATTATTTCGCCCTTTCACTCTATGTCTTTTGAGGGGGGCATGCTTATTTACCAGGCCTGTGAAACAATTATAAAAAAATGTCCAAGCATTTTCAACATCATCAATAAAACTAATTCTTTCCCAATCAAAATCATACAGATCATGTAAAAAGCCTTGCACTGAGAACTGCTTCATTGCCCTCTTAAAGATTATGCGCGGCCTTGTTTTAGGAATTTTTGTGTACCTTACAGATGCTATAAGACAATGGTCGCTTATATCATTTGCAAAAACAGAGGCACAGGAGTATTTGTGAGGGGCATTTGTAAGAATAAGATCAATTAAGGATGATTTTTCTGGATGTTTTAGGTTTGGTCTGGTGGGGCTATTTACAATCTGAAAAAGATTAAAAGAATCACAAAATGATTTAAAATGATCAGACATTGGCAAAAGCCAGTTCCAATTAAAATCTCCTAAAAAGACAATTTCATTATAATTAAGACTTGTTAAAAACTCCCTCATAGAAGAAAGAATACTACTATCAGCTGAGGGGGGTCTATAACAACCAACAACTGTGATGTGAAGACTCTTAGAAACTTCTAAGTCAAGGGCCAGCAATTCAAATTGTCTGCTTATTGACTTTGAAACAATAACATTCACATGAAATGACTTTTTCACATATATTGCAACACCACCACCCTTTTTAGGTCTGTCTGTTCTGAATAAGTTGTACCCACCTACAGACACATCCTTATCAGAAATAGATTTGTTAAGCCAAGTTTCACTTAAAACAAAGACATCGGCATTGGTTGAAAGTGCCCAGATACGAACCATATCTATTTTGCCAACCAGACTACGAACATTTAAGTGACAAAATCCCAGGCCCTTTCTGCATTTAAAGCTTTCAGGGGTGTCATATGACATATTTTGCTCTGGGCCTGGATTTGGGTGGACATTCCCAGAAATTAATAGCAGCAATATAAGCAAAATATTGCATTTTGGAATTTGATGACGCAAAAATAATAACTAAATCCAGTGAAATTATTTTAAACTTAGTGAGGACTAGATAAGGACTGTATTTAAAGCTGATTCTGGTTTCCAACTTCGGCCCAGGTGTGTGTGTTAAAACACAAACAGAGACAACTTCTCTCTGTTGATGCTTTATTACACTCAAGCAACAGTACAAACATGGGCGTGGGTAGCTCTGCTATGGCTGTTTGTATGGTAATAAAAGAAATAAATAACATTGTAAAGGCTACCATACACAATGTATAGGAATCATATATACTAGTAAATAATAACAATAAACCCACTATTAATTACAGTACATTATCTTAATGAGCTAGGACGTTCAACAATCGCCATTATATCGAATCAACAGCCTGTGCAGCCTAGCTAACAGGTGAAGAACACAATCAAGCTAACTTTTAAATGTGCCAGAACTACAGACCAATACAACAACAGGATTAAATGAACTGACGACATCAGTTATATGACTTACAGTTCTCAAAGACGCACGCACAATCTCAACTGATTATCCTCTGGACAGCAAGTCTCTTTTCTCTCTCTCTTTTTTTCTCCACATCTCACTCCCAAGTCGTAACATGTGGACGCTTGGTCAGGAGCCCTTGGCGTAACCTTTCAACGTAATGGGCACCCCTCGGAGTAATATTCTAACGTGCAGGGAAGTCCCATAGACTTTAATGGAGCCCCGTCCTCGTAAAATATAGACGACAGGGGACCATGATCTCGGTGATGACTGGCCCACAATAGGAATAAAAAATAGCATAAAAAATGATATGTATATATTATTTAAATATAGACAGAGGCAAAATAACAGCTCCTCCATTTTTAACAGCCGTTTCTTTTTAACGTTGCTCTATAAATAAGGTTTTCGCCAGAAGTTTTGCCGGATATGGCGTCACACTGACGAGTATAGGCATTATACACTGTGATACAATATTCGATTAATTAATCATACAATCATGTATAACTTTGCATAGCTTCATTTTAATCTGGTGTAAATGTTTAAGAAACGCATTTGCCATTATTTCGTGTATAACGACTCTGCGCTGGCATATTTCTTGTTTTCCCATGGGGAGAGCGGTGCCGCCCAACTAGACGGAGCGGCATCCTTGGCGTCTCGCACCGCTCGGAGTTGCCGCCGAGCGCGGCGCTTTCAGCTTTGACTTCGTTGCCGCTGACCTTTCAAGGCGCGACCAATCACAGCCAAGAAGCAATGATGACGTCCCTGCGCTGCTCTTGCTTCTCTGCCCTGCGCGCCACTCGACGCTCAGATCTGCACGCATTTTCAACTTGGTAAGTAAAATAAATAGGTACAATTATCCCCACAGCGACCTAGTTAGGTCAATAAGTGGTTGTTCAAACCCTTCAACGTGCAGGCTAGCGGTCTAATGGGACGATGAATGATGTAAAGCGTTAATAAAAATACTAGCTCCAACAAGTGAAACCCACAGTAACGTTAGCGGTAAGGTAACGTTAGCTGCTGTTAGCAAATCAAGTGTTTCTTTATGCCTAGCTTATTGTCACATATATCCTCATAACGGGTACAATCACGGTCTCACCTAAGCACTAACTTTGAAAAGCCATCCCTAACTTTGATTGAAAATACTCTAACAGCCGATTAACTATTTTGACTTTACTATTGTCAGAGCTGCCAACTTTTCCAAAAACCTTGGAGTGAGATTTGGGGGGGGGGGGGGGCAACCCATATTTTGCCGCGTACAAAGCATTTTCTTTGGTTCTTTCAGCATTATTATCCTTCAGGGTTTAAATTGGGATTTGTTATGTGTGGGGGGATGAGGGGCTCTCCCTAGGGGGGTCTGGGGGTATGCCCCCCCAGGATTTCTTTTTAAAATAAACCATTAAATGGCACTTTCTGGAGAGTTTTGTGCAAAAAAAATGGAGAAATCAAGTCTTACATGATATGTGCAAAACTGTAGGATTAAGAGCATTTGCATTGTTGTAGTATCAACAGGTATTAGGGCATTTAGCATTTACATGAATGTTAATCAGTCATCACTTGATTACACATTGTATTACCTTCTTATGATATAAGAAGTGACCCAGACAATGTGCCAAACATAATGAGCCACATGAAGAGACAGTAGCATATGTCAGCAACAGCTGAGAAGATTTGGGTCTGTGGTGAACAGGTCCAGGGGTCCCTGGTGTAGGGACCAGGGACCCAAAGTTAAATTAATGTTGAGGAATACGCTGAACTCTACTAAGACCTCTGAAATTCTAAAGAATGAGAAGCACTGACTTACATACATTCTAATCCTTTAACCTTTGTGCCAAGACTCAGTAATGGTTGGCCCTTATCCTCTGTGCCTAAAGACTATTTGTTCATTTTATGAAACATTGAATGAATTATTTACAGTTACATTTAGAGATGCACCGAGGTTAGAGAAGCACAATAGCGGCCCAACGTTGCAGTATCGTAAAAAATAGTATAGTATAGCTCAGACGTGCTTCATCAGATTTCTGCTCATGTTTACAACTTTGTGCACATTCTAAATATAACTCCTCCCATCTCTGTAGTCTGAGATTTGGAGAGTTGTAATATAGTCTGCTGTGCATGTTATTGCTCCGCTGATATGACGGTCGCACAGACACAGAGGCCCATTCGGGTCTCTCTGACAGAGTTTAGAGGAGGCTGTACGCTGCTCTTCATCGGAGGTCTACACGGATGCAACGCGTCACTGTCCACAGCAGAGCGAGCCCACTAAAATGAACTGAAGCTGCTACACTACCAGCCGCGCTGCTCACCTCTATTGTTACAGAGAGAGAGGACACAAAGCGACGGACGGGTCTGTGATACTCAGAGCTCATACCTAAAGCCGGGGAAATGCACCTGGGATGGATCGTGAAAAATAATGTTCTCAGTTTGCGACAATTCGAAACTTCCACAGACAGGGAGCGCTCTTGAACCCCCTCACAGTCTCTGAAAGCACAACTAGTCGATCACGAGTGGCTCAACAGGTAGCTCTATAGATAAACTCATTTTTCAGAAATTTGACCGACCGGGTTGACACTTCAGCGTGAGAAATCGGGGGTGTGGCGTGTGAGCGTGTGAAACCAGTCAAATGCGTGTGTGTCACGGCCCATGCATGAGAGTTGGCAGCCCTGGTTGTGCTATTCCTGAATTGTCTATAGTAAAATGAACTTGATATAGCCTGAGAAGTTTTCCTACTGCTATTGTCTATCTTATTCCATCTCAACATGTGGTTAATGTAATTAGCAATAACAGTAGATCTACTAAAATATTGGCCAGATGTGTTGGTGAAGTAGTGGCAGAGAAACACAGTAAATATGTTGCTTAGACAGTTACAAAATGCAGTGTGTCTAATATTTGTTAGTAGATTTAAAATCAAACAGTGTAATAAATCAGTTACTAGTCCTTAGTAAGTTCTTTTACTTTGCTTAATTAAGATAATTTTCTCTAAGTTGGCATGGTTCATGGAATTATTAATTACTTTTTTATAAATGATAGTAATTACAATTCCAGCCACAGATAAATGACAATTTGTTTAAATTAGGCTTTTTGCAATTGTTCAAACTGTATCTTATTTGTGTTTCAAATCAACTTTATTCTTTCTGTACTGAAAGGATTTAAATTGTTAGATGTTTTTCTGAGGAAATGAATAGAGCTGATGTTACTTAATGCTGCTCTGTACTTTTCATGTTCAGTAAAACCATGAGCTGTCGTTAACAATTAATGCCTCATTTTAATATCACAGTGGAAATAATCCTTATATATTTAATTCTCATTTGCAGAAATGACAAAACCCAAACTTCAAGCAGCGCTTTCAACTTTGACTTTTTAATGATGACATCCCTGCGATGCTCTTGTTTCTCCACTCAACGCCTCTGCACGCATTTCCAACTTGGTAAGTAAAATAAATAGGTACAATTATCCCCACAGCGACCTAGTTAGGTCAATAAGTTGTTGTTCAAACCTTTCTTTCAGATCTGAACGATTACCTGCTTGATGAAAAACTTACTGATGACCTCCAAAATGCTGATGACCTGCTTGCTGAGCTGCAGAAAGAGAAGGCAGCACTACCAGCTAGGACATCCACGTCAAAAGTCAGGTGGAGAAAGAGAGACGTTGATGGGAATGTACTCTTTGCAAGGCCAAGGTCACACAGGAATCAGTCAGAAAAAGGTCAGTATTGTTTTTTTCATGAGTGTTTAGTGTTGGAGCTAAATCCGGCTCCATTCTCAGGGTTCATTCAATTAGTAGTCATAATCTCAGATGTTGATGTGTGAATCCATTTATTACATAGGATATCCTGAGACAAAGTTACCTGGATCAAGCTGTCGCAGCTCTCCCCTTCCTTTGTCTGACTCTCTGGCTCTTGCATCCCTAATCTTATTCACAAAGGGGGGGGGGGGTCTCTCGACCAGTGATGTGTCTGCGTGCTTATTCGTTATCTATCAGTTGGAATGTGACTGAAAGTTTATGACCCTCAGGACTTGCAAAGCAAAAGAGCAGTTGGGCCATAAAGGGGGACTGGAGCCAGAGACAGGATGTCTCTAACATCATCAATTCAACTTCTGACACATTTGTAGAGCTGGTTATAACAAAATGTACCAGAACATCTTATATTATAAAGCAGAAGTATTGCAAAACAACTTAATGTAACAAACAACAAACTATATACCTATAACAACAAACTTAATGCATGACCAACATGTCTTCATTTATGTTGAAATAATGCTCTTACCTTTTAGCTTAAATGTATAATGCAAATCACACACAATGTTTAA
>JAQOOF010000678.1:0-20417 GCA_029931835.1 Etheostoma nigrum | reverse complement strand
GTGTGGATGAAACAGATCTGCGTCTGCGTGTTTAACCCCGTTGTCTCCTCCAGTCTGGTCCTCTTTGACCTCTTCGTGAACGTCCTGGCCCACAACCTGGCGGAGCCGGCCTACGAGGCCGACGTGGCCCAGCTGGAGTACAAGCTGGTGGCCGGCGAGCACGGCCTGGTGGTCCGCCTGAAGGGCTTCAACCACAAGCTGCCGGTGAGGAGACGCACCGTAACGCATTCAACACACAGTTAAAGGTTCTCAGCCCCCCCCCCCTAGCTGCTAAAACCCAAAATTAGGCGTGACCATATTTTGATTTCCTAATAAGAGGACACTCGGCCGGCCTCGAGACACAAATTCAGACCGGCTTCTCAGAGGTTAATGAACATGCTTTATTATGCCTCAATGGTATAAAAATAACTTATTTAATAAAATAAAATAATAACAAGCTATAACAAAATAATAGCTCTTTTCAAATAAATAAATATGAAATAATGTTCTAGATATCTATTCTGTGCCATCTTAAAAATCCAGCTTCAACTAAATCTCTCTTAAAACCTTTTCAGTGTAATAAGACTACCTAATTATTAATCATTAATAAGGTTTTTTGGTGTCCATGTGAGCTTTGAGCTCCTTTATTAGACACTAAGACAGATGTGCTGCTGTATTGTGTGCAAAGCGCATGAAAAACAGTGAAAACGGGACATTTTCATGAATTTAACTTTGACAGTTTGGCCTCAGATTTAGAGGCCAAACGTGTTCTAGTAATAAGCATAGAATCAAAATAAAGACACTAGAAAAAGGAAGAAATGGATGAAAGAAGGAAACGAAAGAGGAAGAAATGGAGGAATAATCCTGTTATAAAGTCTTTTTACCGACCGGCATGCAACTGTTGAATCTCACGTTGTAGCTCCGCGTTTGTGAAATTATTGTTAGTATTAATTATTATTATCCTCCGTTGTCTTTGCCCCCCATTGACTTCCCTCCTCCCGGTTCCAGCTGCTGTTGAGGCTGATCGTGGATCACCTGGCGGACTTCAGCGCCGACCCGGCCGTCTTCAACATGTTCTCTGAGCAGCTGAAGAAAACCTACTTCAACATCCTCATCAAACCGGAGAGACTTGGCAAGTAGGTCACACACACACACACACAGTCTCTCTCTCACACACACACACACACACACACACACACACAGTGTCTCTCTCTCACACACACACACACACACACACAGTCTCTCTCTCACACACACACACACACACACACACACACAGTGTCTCTCTCACACACACACACACACACACACACAGTGTCTCTCTCACACACACACACACACACACAGTCTCTCTCTCACACACACACACACACACACACACACACAGTCTCTCTCTCACACACACACACACACAGTCTCTCTCTCACACACACACACACACACAGTCTCTCTCACACACACACACACACACACACACACACACAGTGTCTCTCTCTCTCTCTCACCCACACAGACACACAAACACAGTCTCTCTCAAACACACACACAGTCTCTCTCTCACACACACACACACACACACACACAGACACACACACACACACAGTCTCTCTCTCACACACTAGAGGATGGATACCCGACCCGAGCCCGACGGGACCCGACGGTACCCGACGGGTCGGGCCGGGTTGGGACAGATTTTTAGAAAGGATGCTCGGGTTCGGGTCGGGCTCGGTCACATCAGCGCGATAAGGCATTGAACATTTAGAATTTAAAACAGCTTAAAATAAATGTCAAATATTACCCTAACATCCGTCTTCCTGTGTGCTGTGACAACGAAAGACGTGCGTATTAAGCTCCATGTGGCAGCGCAACGATGGAAGATGTTAAAAAGAAGTTGGCCGCAGGAGATTTTAAAACTATTGAAAACGAAGGAAAGTCAGCTGTGCATTGATGCGCTCATCTGTTGACATTTCCCAATGCCTTCCTACAATTGCTTAATAAAAGCGGCTTTCCACACAAACAAACGTACATGTGTCATTAGTATGAGAAACAAATGTGATTTTAACTGTCGGGCTCGGGTCGGGCTCGGACAGAAATATCTTAATGACTGTCGGGCTCGGGTCGGGTTCGGTTACTGCTCTGTCGGACGCGGGCCGGGCTCGGACAGAAAAATCCGGCCCGATCCGCACTCTATCACACACACACACACACACACACAGTCTCTCTCTCACACACACACACAGTGTCTCTCTCACACACACACACACACACACACACACACAGTCTCTCTCTCACACACACACACACACACACACACACACACAGTGTCTCTCTCACACACACACACACACACACACACACAGTCTCTCTCTACACACACACACACACACACACACACACACAGTGTCTCTCTCACACACACACACACACACAGTCTCTCTCTCACACACACACACACACACACACACACAGTCTCTCTCTCACACACACACACACACAGTCTCTCTCTCACACACACACACACACACAGTCTCTCTCACACACACACACACACACACACACACACACACGTGTCTCTCTCTCTCTCTCACCCACACAGACACACAAACACAGTCTCTCTCAAACACACACACAGTCTCTCTCTCACACACACACACACACACACACAGACACACACACACACACACACACACACACAGTGTCTCTCTCTCTCTCTCACCCACACAGACACACAAACACAGTCTCTCTCAAACACACACACAGTCTCTCTCTCTCACACACACACAGACACACACACACACAGTCTCTCACACACACACACACACACACAGTCTCTCAGACACACACACACTGATTTTGCTGCTGTAATACTATAATTTCCCATTTTATTTCGATCAATATCTATCTATCTATCTATCTATCTATCTATCTATCTATCTATCTATCTATCTATCTAAGTTACCAGATATTATCAATCAATCAATCAAACTTTATTTCTAAAGCACATTTAAAACAACCAGGTTGACCAAAGTGCTGGACATTGACATGAAACAATAAATAGACAGAATAAAACACCAGACAAATACAACATACAGTTCTCATGCCGGATTAAAAGCCAAGGAATAAAAATGTGTTTTTAGTCGTGATTTAAAAACCGGAAGGCTAGGGGCCAGTCTGACATGAAGAGGCAACTCATTCTACAGTCTCGGGGCCAGTCTGACATGAAGAGGCAACTCATTCTACAGTCTCGGGGCCAGTCTGACATGAAGAGGCAACTCATTCCACAGTCTCGGGGCCAGTCTGACATGAAGAGGCAACTCATTCCACAGTCTCGGGGCCAGTCTGACATGAAGAGGCAACTCATTCCACAGTCTCGGGGCCAGTCTGACATGAAGAGGCAACTCATTCTACAGTCTCGGGGCCAGTCTGACATGAAGAGGCAACTCATTCCACAGTCTCGGGGCCAGTCTGACATGAAGAGGCAATTTATTCCACAGTCTCGGGGCCAGTCTGACATGAAGAGGCAACTCATTCCACAGTCTCGGGGCCAGTCTGACATGAAGAGGCAACTCATTCTACAGTCTCGGGGCCAGTCTGACATGAAGAGGCAACTCATTCTACAGTCTCGGGGCCAGTCTGACATGAAGAGGCAACTCATTCTACAGTCTCGGGGCCAGTCTGACATGAAGAGGCAACTCATTCCACAGTCTCGGGGCCAGTCTGACATGAAGAGGCAATTTATTCCACAGTCTCGGGGCCAGTCTGACATGAAGAGGCAACTCATTCCACAGTCTCGGGGCCAGTCTGACATGAAGAGGCAACTCATTCTACAGTCTCGGGGCCAGTCTGACATGAAGAGGCAACTCATTCTACAGTCTCGGGGCCAGTCTGACATGAAGAGGCAACTCATTCTACAGTCTCGGGGCCAGTCTGACATGAAGAGGCAACTCATTCCACAGTCTCGGGGCCAGTCTGACATGAAGAGGCAATTTATTCCACAGTCTCGGGGTCGGTCTGACATGAAGAGGCAATTTATTCCACAGTCTCGGGGTCGGTCTGACATGAAGAGGCAACTCATTCCACAGTCTCGGGGCCAGTCTGACATGAAGAGGCAACTCATTCTACAGTCTCGGGGCCAGTCTGACATGAAGAGGCAACTCATTCTACAGTCTCGGGGCCAGTCTGACATGAAGAGGCAACTCATTCTACAGTCTCGGGGCCAGTCTGACATGAAGAGGCAACTCATTCTACAGTCTCGGGGCCAGTCTGACATGAAGAGGCAACTCATTCTACAGTCTCGGGGCCAGTCTGACATGAAGAGGCAACTCATTCCACAGTCTCGGGGCCAGTCTGACATGAAGAGGCAACTCATTCCACAGTCTCGGGGCCAGTCTGACATGAAGAGGCAACTCATTCCACAGTCTCAGGGCCAGTCTGACATGAAGAGGCAACTCATTCCACAGTCTCGGGGCCAGTCTGACATGAAGAGGCAACTCATTCCACAGTCTCGGGGCCAGTCTGACATGAAGAGGCAACTCATTCCACAGTCTCGGGGCTGCGGCTGAGAAACCCCGATCACCTCTACTCTTGAGTCGCGATTTAGGGACAACGAGGAGAGACTGGTTTGCAGACCTTAGTGACCTTGAAGGAGCATGTGGCCTCAAGAGCTCAGTGATATAGACTGGAGCCAGTCCATGAAGGGCTTTAAAAACAAACAATAAAATCTTAAAATCAATCCTAAAATGAACTGGGAGCCAGTGAAGCGAGGCAAGGACAGGGGTGATGTGATCTCGCTTACGAGTCCCAGTAATATTATGATTAAAGGGCAACTATAAAGATTTTAGTTTTTTAATTTGATGTCTATCGATCGTTGAAACTGCCTCAGTAAACCCGACCTTCAAAAATTGTGATTGTTGCAAAAATCCTTGATTGTGCGGCTCGTTTTCTTAAAAAAATGTGATGAATATGCGCGGTATTTATGCAATTTTATGCGATGAAATTGCGGGAACTTGCAAAAACTGCTGTTTGATGAATTAGAGACTGTTTGTTTTGTCGCGTAATTACATCACTTCATAACGTTCCCATGGCAACAGGGGAAATGGCTGCTCTTGTGTGAAGTGAACAACATTTTTCAACTGTCTTCTAAGGTATTTGGGACTTTTTTGCAACGAAAATGCAGGATTATGACATCATGCAAGCCCCGCGTTATTTTGCGCTGAAATCTGCAATTTATGCGGCGAAAGTGCGGCGTATTTGAATGAAATATACAGACTTTGGCTGATTATGCGTTGAATTACGACTGACTAAAAAGACTCGTGTCCCCCCCCCCCCGTGTGTTGCAGGGACGTCCGTCTGCAGATCCTGGAGCACAGCCGCTGGTCGGTGATCCAGAAGTACCGGGCCGTCACCGCGGGCCTCACCGTCGACGACCTCGGGGCGTTCGCCGCCGGGCTGAAGGCGGCGCTGTACGTCGAGGGGCTGGTGCAGGGGAACTTCACCAGCACGGTGACACACACACACACACACACACAGACACACAGACACACACACGGACACACGCACACACACACACACACGGACACACACACACACACACACACACGGACACACAGACACACGGACACACAGACACACACACACACGCGCACACACACACACGCACACACACACACGCACACGCACACACACACACGCACACACACACACGGACACACAGACACACGGACACACAGACACACACACACACGCGCACACACACGCACACACACACACACACACGCGCACACACACACACGGACACACAGACACACACGGACACACAGACGCACACACACACACACACACGCACACACACACACACACACGCACACACACACACGGACACACAGACACACGGACACACAGACACACACACACACGCGCACACACACGCACACACACACACACACACGCGCACACACACACACGGACACACACACACACACACGGACACACAGACGCACACACACACACGCACACACAAAACCCTTTTATGTTGAGAATAGTTTTAGAAATTACAGAAAATATAAATAATAGAAAATAGTCTTTTTAAAGTCTTTGTTCGCTTTCTATTTTTTTTTTCTCTAAATCAACTTGTTATGTTATGTATGTCCCGTTGTGTAATCTCTCGTTGTTTCCTCCTTCAGGAATCCAAAGAGTTTCTGCAATATTTCATCGAGTGAGTTTTTTCGTTTTATTCCTTTATTCCACTTTTAGTGTTTCTGGTAATGTTTTATTCAACAGTCAGATCATCTGATACGATGCTCTAAAGCCTCAAATTAACCTGTTTTTATGTAGAAACCTTGAAATTCTTCTAAATTATCTCGGTGTCTCTCTCTCTCTTTGCCTGTCTGCCTCTCTCTCTCTCTCTCTCTCTTTGCCTGTCTCTCTCTCTCTTTGCCTGTCTGTCTCTCTCTCTCTTTGCCTGTCTGCCTCTCTCTCTCTCTCTCTGTCTGTCTCGCTCCTCTCTCTCTCTCTCTTTGCCTGCCTGCCTGTCTCTCTCTGCCTGCCTGCCTGTCTCTCTCTCTCTCTCTGTCTGTCTCTCTCTCTCTCTCTTTGCCTGTCTGTCTCTCTCTCTCTTTGCCTGTCTGCCTCTCTCTCTCTCTCTCTCTCTGTCTGTCTCTCTCTCTCTCTCTCTGTCTGCCTGTCTCTCTCTCTCTCTCCTCTCTGTGTCTGTCTCTCTCTCTCTTTGCCTGTCTGTCTCTCTCTCTCTTTGCCTGTCTGCCTCTCTCTCTCTCTCTCTCTCTCTCTCTGTCTGTCTCTCTCTCTCTCTCTCTCTCTCTGTGCCTGTCTGTCTCTCTCTCTGTCTGTCTGCAGTAAGCTGCAGTTCCAGCCTCTGTCAGCAGAGGTCCCCGTGTTGTTCCGGGTGGTGGAGCTGCCTCAGCAACATCATCTCTGTAAAATCAAGTCTCTCAACAAAGGAGACGCCAACTCTGAGGTCACCGTCTACTACCAGGTAGGACGACCCCCCCCCCCCCCCCCAACATCCACCCTCCCCCCTCCCCCCCCCAGCAACCCCACCCTCAACATCACCCCCCCCCAACCCTCCGTCACCATGATGGTGTCTCTCCAGTCTGCACACGTGTTCCCTCGCTGGTGTTTCTCTCGGTTTGATGTGTGTGTTTGTGTTGCAGTCGGGGCTGAAGAACCTCCGAGAGCACGCTCTGATGGAGCTGATGGTGGTGAGTGTTCAGCGTTCACTCTGATACACGATGGAGGGAGAGGGAGAAAGAGGGAGAGAGGAACTATAAATACATTTAAAACAAAAGACATTGTGGGAATAAACAGGAGGGTAACTAATAAATACATAAATACATTTTCAATCAGATAAATAACTTTAAATTTATTTTATTTTAAATACAAATAAAATAAATGCAAAAATAAGTTAATTAAAATAGGGGAACCATGCAGGAACCCATAGTGCACCTTCTGTTCTGTTTGGATAATGTGTTTACTGTATATCACATGTGAGTCGTAGTCCTGACTCGTGTCCGTCTCTCTTCAGATGCACATGGAGGAGCCGTGCTTCGACTTCCTCAGGACGAAGGAAACCCTCGGGTCAGTGTCCCCGATCACTAGGCCTGGGCATCATTCTGGTTTTAGAACCCTGATATTTATAATATTTATAATACCTTTCGATTGCGGTTCTTTGAGGCGTGGAGTTTTTTCACAGATGAGAGGAAAGTTGTATTTTTATTCCATGGTGATGTAAAGGCATCTGAAAGTACAGCGTCCGCTACGGAAAACCCAAACTTGGGAGTGTTATTATTATTGATAAATATAAAAAATATATATATATATTATTATTATTATATAATATACTTATGTCCCTGTATTTTAACATAGGGGGGTGTATACTTATGCCCCCTGTATTTTAACATAGGGGGGTGTATACTTATGCCCCCTGTATTTTAACATAGGGGGGTGTATACTTATGCCCCTGTATTTTAACATAGGGGGTGTATACTTATGCCCCCTGTATTTTAACATAGGGGGGTGTATACTTATGCCCCTGTATTTTAACATAGGGGGTGTATACTTATGCCCCCTGTATTTTAACATAGGGGGTGTATACTTATGCCCCCTGTATTTTAACATAGGGGGTGTATACTTATGCCCCTGTATTTTAACATAGGGGGTGTATACTTATGCCCCCTGTATTTTAACATAGGGGGTGTATACTTATGCCCCCTGTATTTTAACATAGGGGGGTGTATACTTATGCCTCCTGTATTTTAACATAGGGGGGTGTATACTTATGCCCCCTGTATTTTAACATAGGGGGTGTATACTTATGCCCCCTGTATTTTAACATAGGGGGTGTATACTTATGCCCCCTGTATTTTAACATAGGGGGGTGTATACTTATGCCCCCTGTATTTTAACATAGGGGGGTGTATACTTATGCCTCCTGTATTTTAACATAGGGGGGTGTATACTTATGCCCCCTGTATTTTAACATAGGGGGTGTATACTTATGCCCCCTGTATTTTAACATAGGGGGGTGTATACTTATGCCTCTGTATTTTAACATAGGGGGTGTATACTTATGCCCCCTGTATTTTAACATAGGGGGGTGTATACTTATGCCCCTGTATTTTAACATAGGGGGGTGTATACTTATGCCCCCTGTATTTTAACATAGGGGGTGTATACTTATGCCCCTGTATTTTAACATAGGGGGTGTATACTTATGCCCCCTGTATTTTAACATAGGGGGGTGTATACTTATGCCCCTGTATTTTAACATAGGGGGTGTATACTTATGCCCCCTGTATTTTAACATAGGGGGTGTATACTTATGCCCCCTGTATTTTAACATAGGGGGTGTATACTTATGCCCCCTGTATTTTAACATAGGGGGTGTATACTTATGCCCCCTGTATTTTAACATAGGGGGGTGTATACTTATGCCTCCTGTATTTTAACATAGGGGGGTGTATACTTATGCCTCCTGTATTTTAACATAGGGGGTGTATACTTATGCCCCCTGTATTTTAACATAGGGGGGTGTATACTTATGCCTCTGTATTTTAACATAGGGGGTGTATACTTATACCCCTGTATTTTAACATAGGGGGGTGTATACTTATGCCCCTGTATTTTAACATAGGGGGGTGTATACTTATGCCTCTGTATTTTAACATAGGGGGGGTGTATACTTATGCCCCCTGTATTTTAACATAGGGGGGTGTATACTTATGCCCCTGTATTTTAACATAGGGGGGTGTATACTTATGCCTCTGTATTTTAACATAGGGGGTGTATACTTATGCCCCTGTATTTTAACATAGGGGGGTGTATACTTATGCCCCCTGTATTTTAACATAGGGGGGTGTATACTTATGCCTCCTGTATTTTAACATAGGGGGGTGTATACTTATGCCCCCTGTATTTTAACATAGGGGGGTGTATACTTATGCCCCCTGTATTTTAACATAGGGGGGTGTATACTTATGCCTCCTGTATTTTAACATAGGGGGGTGTATACTTATGCCTCTGTATTTTAACATAGGGGGGTGTATACTTATGCCCCCTGTATTTTAACATAGGGGGGTGTATACTTATGCCCCTGTATTTTAACATAGGGGGTGTATACTTATGCCCCCTGTATTTTAACATAGGGGGGTGTATACTTATGCCCCCTGTATTTTAACATAGGGGGGTGTATACTTATGCCCCCTGTATTTTAACATAGGGGGTGTATACTTATGCCCCCTGTATTTTAACATAGGGGGGTGTATACTTATGCCCCCTGTATTTTAACATAGGGGGGTGTATACTTATGCCCCCTGTATTTTAAGGAAGAACATTTATGTATTTACAACATATTATTCATTCACAAAGTAAATTGGTGTCCTTAAAGGTTTGATTTTCCTAAATTTTTTTGAAATAAGGCGTTAAGATCAATTTCCCACCAAAAAAAAATTGTATTCCTCTTTTTAATCAACTTTAGCCTGGGGGGGGGGTAACCTAATTCTAGCCACTGTAGCCTATAAGACAAAGTGATCTAACATGTGTTTGAACTGGTTCTCGATGCCCAATCCTACTCTACCCCCCCTCGCAGGTACCAGGTGTACCCGACCTGCAGGAACACCTCGGGGGTGCTGGGCTTCTCCGTCACCGTCGAGACTCAGGCCACAAAGTTCAGGTGAGTCGGCTGTTTCTGAACGTTTGATTCCTGCGTTTCTCTCGCTCTTTGTAGAGTTACAACGACGTTAACTCTGTTTTCTTGAGTGGTTCTTCTTAGGTTGTTCAGACTGATGTCATGAGACGCCGTATGTACGGCACGGCAATCCGCACGCCATTTTTGGCATGTTATCAAGGCACATACTCGCTTTTTAGCGTGTTTATCAACGCCGTTTAGCCTCCATTGGCTTACATTACCGTGTGAATTTACGCCGTAGCGAGTAGTATGAAAGGCCGGGGGGATGAAAGGGGGTCAAACACAGGACCTTCACCCAGGAGACCGGGTCCCGTTTCCTAAACCCAACCGTCGCTGTCTTCTCGCGATAACACGCCAAGTGGCGTGTATTTGTACGCCCGCTGTATACAGCGTAGACGTACACGCCGATGGCTCAAAATACGTCAGTGAAGTCATGATGTCATGTTGAGATGTTTCCTTTTCCTCTGTGTTATGAGATGTTTTAATATTGTCTGATTTAGTATTGTTTCGGATCCCTGGAAGACTAACAGGGGTCATTATCATAAAGTCAAACTCGTCGTCCCGTTTGTCCTCGCAGCACCGAGTTTGTGGAGGCGAAGATCGAGGAGTTCCTGGCGAGCTTCGGCGAGCGTCTGTCGGGTCTGAGCGAGGACGCCTTCAGGACGCAGGTGACGGCGCTCATCAAGCTGAAGGAGTGCGAGGACGCTCACCTGGGAGAGGAAGTGGACAGGAACTGGTTCGAGGTCGTCACGCAGCAGTACGTCTTCAAGAGGCTCAACAAGGAGGTGAGCCGCCTGATGTCATGAGACGCCGTGTGTACGACGTGTACGGCGCGTTATCACGATAACGCTCGCTTATCGGCGTGTTTATTAACGCCGTTGGGAATCCATTGACTTACATGGATTTTGAATTTTGAATTTGTGAATTTTCGCCGTACTGAGTAGTATAAAAGGGCGAAGATCCGCATAGGGAGTTTAGTCGGTGGGGGGGGGGGGGGCGGGGGGAAGGGCGTCAAACAGGACTATCACCCAGGAGACCGGGGGTCGTGTCCCGCGCGTCACGTTTCCTAAAGTCAACCGACGCTTTGTTCTCGTGATAACACGCCGAGTGGCGTGCATGTGTACACACTAGAGGATGGATACCCGACCCGAGCCCGACGGGACCCGACGGTACCCGACGGGTCGGGCCGGGTTGGGACAGGTTTTTAGAAAGGATGCTCGGGTTCGGGTCGGGCTCGGTCACATCAGCGCGATAAGGCATTGAACATTTAGAATTTAAAACAGCTTAAAATAAATGTCAAATATTCCCCTAACATCCGTCTTCCTGTGTGCTGTGACAACCAAAGACGTGCGTATTAAGCTCCATGTGGCAGCGCAACGATGGAAGATGTTAAAACTATTGAAAACGAAGGAAGTCAGCTGTGTGGAAGTATTTCTAAGTGTCAAGGCGAGTGATGAACCTGTTGGTTCAATGTAAGGCTTACAGAGTTCTCATGAAATACGAAGCGAGAAGTCAGCCTGTGCGTCATGTGGATAAGCTCATCTGTTGACATTTCCGAATGCCTTCCTACAATTGCTTAATAAAAGCGGCTTTCCACACAAACAAACGTAGGCTACATGTGTCATTAGTATGAGAAACAAATGCGATTTTAACTGTCGGGCTCGGACAGAAAAATCCGCACTCTAATACACGCCACTCGGCTAAAGACAGTTTACGCAAAGTCATGATGTCATGTCTCTCTCCGTCTATCTCTCCCTCGTTCTCTCTGTCTCTCTCGTTGTCCCTCCCTCTCTCTTTTTACCTGTCTTCCTTGTTCTCTCCGTCTCCCTGTCTCTAGTATCCGTCCACATTCCCAATCTTCCTCCCTCTCTGTCCCTCGTAGTCTCCCCCTCTCTGACTTAAATTCAAATTGATTTGTTGGCATGAATGTCTGGAAAACAATATTGCCGAAGCGTCAAAGATAATACAGTTTAAATATGAGAAAAAATACATAAAAAATACATAACATATTCATTGAGTAAAATAAAAATATGAAAATAACTCTTCCTCGTTGTCTTTTCCTCTTTCTCCCCATGTCTTCCTCATCCTCTGCCTCTCACTGTCTGTACCTCCTTCTCTTCTTCCTGTCTTTCCCTCTCTTGTTCTCTCTGTTGTTCCTTCCTTACATCATTCTCTCTGTCTCTCTTGATATATACAAATGCAAAGATCTAGTAAAGATGAATTGGGTCTTAACATTGCTAATGAAGACTGAAGTACTTGTAGACAGTTAATGATGCTGCAGGTCTCTGGTCTCTGGTTCTGTGTCTCCGCTGCAGATCGAGGCCCTGAAGCTGTTCTCTCAGGAGGAGCTGGTCTCCTGGTTCCTGGAGCACAGAAGCACCAACAGCAGGAAGCTCAGCGTGCATGTAAGTGTTTCTGAATTTTAGACAAATACTCGGGAAGTACAGTTTTGAAATGATGCGCTAAACATGAACATAAAAACAAGCAAATGCTACGATCCTGTAGATCTGAGGCTCACAAAACGCTTTAAAAAGCAGAAAATACAGAATCTATAACACATTTGTTTCCTCTCTCTCCGTCAGGTCGTTGGTTTTGGGGTGGAGGAGAACGACCCAGCAGAGCCGAGCGCCGGCTGCGACCCGGGAAGCCCCGACGACCCCCCCCCCTCGTCCTACGGGGAAGTGAGCGAGCTGACCTTCCTGCCGTCCGCCTCGCAGGCCGCCGCGCTCATCACCGACATCAGAGCGTTCACCTCCACCCTACCGCTCCACCCGTACCACAAAATCCTCAGCTAGGCCGCTCTCGCTCGCTGCAGGCCGACAGGACGGAGCTGAAGGCCGCCTGGTTAAAATAATAACAAAGTAACCATGACAACAGCTAGCGCTGATATTTGATCGGAGAGGACGCTGTCGGGGCGGGCGGGCGGACATCTCACACATTTCAAGTGTTTTTAGTTCTTTAGTTTAATGTGAGTTGGTTGTAAAGATGCTGCATTCACTTCCCGTGGGAAAAAAGCCTGAATCTGGGCCGGTGGTTTAGAAGCAGCTCGCTGAAAGAGTTCACGTCTGTTAAATAATAAAATAAAATAACCACTTTTTTATGTAGCATGAAGGCACGAGTACAACAAAATAAAACATGATGCTAAAAGTATTCAATGAAGCTCACATGTTAACTTTACATTAACTTTACACCAACATTAACTTTACATCAACATATTAACTTTATATTTAACTTTATAACCCATTGCAGTCAGCTGTAAGTAAACCGAATCATTGTTTAACACTGCCGATATAATCGCTGCTAAAACATTTAATTTATCTCCTCTTTCAACTTGTGAGCCTTCACAGCTGCGAGCGATGATATATTTCTGTTAATTAATTAAATGCGTTGTATAAAGATATAACTCCTTCAACAAATTAAGTAAATTGCATGACAGCAGGTTTTTACAGCTACTTCCTGTGAATTAATCTGCGTGATTTGAGAAGCTGTAAAACATATTCTGCAGAGTCGCATGGCAGAAGCAGCCGTCCTGATGCGTTCAGGCACAGCACCGAGTGTAGGTCACCGGCCTTTCGCACATCCCAAGCACAGTAAAATAGAACGGAGATTAAAGTGGATTGATTAAGATAAGAGCTGAAAAACACTTAATGGTTAAGCCGTGAGAAGTCAATCAAAGTTTGATTTATTACGGCAGACAGACGGTTTGTAATTATCGTATCCAAGCTACAGTTTACTTTTAGTTTTGTCAGGATGTCCAAAAACCGTCATTTGAAAACCGCATCTTTCAGCCTGAATGTCATCTGTAGTGCTGCTAAATATCAACACAGATAAGGCATTTCACAAGTTAGAAAGTTGATTAAAATGAAATAACTTAATTGTTCAGGGTCCTAAAATTAGGGCCAGTTTCCCTCGGTTTGTGGCTGATTTATTACCTTTAATGCCCAGAGCTTCTCTCTGATACAGCACGGTCCCTCATAATTAACACTGATATAAAACACGTTAGCTCAGAGTTCAGGTGGATTATTATTTTTGGCAATCTTATTTATTGGAAATATGAAAATCTAACTAGCTATCATTGCATCTTGATGGATTTAAATAATTGTTTACTAACTGTACTACTGTGAAATAATGAGTCTGATTATTCCCGGGTGAAGTGAATGCAGCATGATGACTCAGGGCTCTGGTTTAAAATACAGTCAGACAAAAAGGAAGGGCATCACTGATTAACAGCAGCGTATGTTAACATATACGTGTTCATACTGTAATAATAATGGATGTAAAATGTATTTCCTGAATGTATCTGGTGGCCAGTGATTAAAAAAAGAAAAAACTGTGGAGGCCGGACAGTGCCGCTAAAATCATTTTAATAAATTTAAATTGCATTTCCATGACAATTAAAGTTACCTTAATTAAGTGTTTGTTTCATGCTTTGTTTCATGTTCATGTCTATGAATTATTTTTAAAGAGTAGTGATTTAAAAAATGAGTCAAATGTCCTGAAGAGGAAAGTTCCCATTATAACCTTGTGCTCTATGTATGTATGTTGAAAAAAAGTCAAAATGAGGTCATAGTATAGTATTTAGACAAATTTGAAAAGAATTAATGTAAAAAAAAGTCATAGCACATTAAAAAAATCATATAGTATATAACAGTCATAATTTAGTATGTCGAAAAATTACAAAAAACACGTATGTAGAAAAAAAGTATTTCAAAAAAAGTCATAAAAAAGTCCTGGTATAGTAATTCCAAAAAACAGTCATTGAATAGTATGTCGAAAAATTAATTAAAAAAAAACAGTGTATGTTGAAAAAATAGTTTGTCAAAACTAAAGTGATGTATCTCACAAAAAGTCATAAAAAAAGTAATTTGGGACTTCGACATACTGTCATACAAAAATATAATATTAATATCCAAAAATAAAGTGCAACCAACATCTCTTCAGGATGAATTAACAGTAGGTTTTCCTGCTACTTTTGCTGTTTTTTTAAACATAAAAATACAATTTTCTTTTCAAAAATACCAGCTGATCAACATGATGTGGCTGCAGACATCTTCTCTGTGCCTTCACTATGCAGCAGTACTAAAGCTCGCTCTGCTGGCACACTGCAGCTTGGAATCGTCTACTGGAGCAAAAGATGCATTACAGTACGTTAGAAAAGTAAAGACCACAGACCGGGAATAAGTTTAAACTGACGGCTTATTATTGAAGAACTTACACACAAGACACTGGACAACAATTAACACAATTTCAAATGACCTTAAACCCTTTTTGTTAAGTAATTAGGTTTAAACCTTTTGAATTAACCTCTGACTTTTGACTAAATATCAGATTTTAGTATCAGGCTCTAATATCAGGCTCTAGTATCAGGTTCTAATATCAGGCTCTAGTATCAGGTTCTAATATCAGGCTCTAGTATCAGGTTCTAATATCAGGCTCTAGTATCAGGTTTTAATATCAGGCTCTAGTATCAGGTTTTAATATCAGGCTCTAGTATCAAGTTCTAATATCAGGCTCTAGTATCAGGTTCTAATATCAGGCTCTAGTATCAGGTTCTAATATCAGGCTCTAGTATCAGGTTCTAATATCAGGCTCTAGTATCAGGTTTTAATATCAGGCTCTAGTATCAGGTTCTAATATCAGGCTCTAGTATCAAGTTCTAATATCAGGCTCTAGTATCAGGTTCTAATATCAGGCTCTAGTATCAGGTTCTAATATCAGGCTCTAGTATCAGGTTTTAATATCAGGCTCTAGTATCAGGTTCTAATATCAGGCTCTAGTATCAAGTTCTAATATCAGGCTCTAGTATCAGGTTTTAATATCAGGCTCTAGTATCAGGTTCTAATATCAGGCTCTAGTATCAAGTTCTAATATCAGGCTCTAGTATCAGGTTTTAATATCAGGCTCTAGTATCAGGTTCTAATATCAGGCTCTAGTATCAGGTTTTAATATCAGGCTCTAGTATCAGGTTCTAATATCAGGCTCTAGTATCAGGTTCTAATATCAGGCTCTAGTATCAGGTTCTAATATCAGGCTCTAGTATCAGGTTTTAATATCAGGCTCTAGTATCAGGTTTTACGATCAGGCTCTAGTATCAGGTTTTACGATCAGGCTCTAGTATCAGGTTTTAATATCAGGCTCTAGTATCAGGTTTTAATATCAGGCTCTAGTATCAGGTTCTAATATCAGGTTTTAATATCAGGCTCTAGTATCAGGTTCTAATATCAGGCTCTAGTATCAGGTTCTAATATCAGGCTCTAGTATCAGGTTTTAATATCAGGCTCTAGTATCAGGTTTTAATATCAGGCTCTAGTATCAGGTTTTAATATCAGGCTCTAGTATCAGGTTCTAATATCAGGCTCTAGTATCAGGTTCTAATATCAGGCTCTAGTATCAGGTTCTAATATCAGGCTCTAGTATCAGGTTTTAATATCAGGCTCTAGTATCAGGTTCTAATATCAGGCTCTAGTATCAGGTTTTAATATCAGGCTCTAGTATCAGGTTGCAACCCTTTTAGTTTAGTTCAAATTAGTTCTTAAATCAATTCAATTAGGATTTTGATCTATTGAGTTAACTCAGGCTGATCTAAATCACATCAGTGAAGTTCACCTTTGAGTTTGAGGATTCACATGTAGTAAATATACTCATTTACATAAAAGTAAATAGCATAAAAACACAATTTACAATTTGTTGTACTCATAAAAAAACACAAAGGTTATAAAACTAAAATGATTCAGCAAAAGACTGAATAAATTGGCATTACTGGACCAAAAGAAAAGAGTCCTCTTCTCTCCTATCTTCTTTTTTTTTTCAATAAGCAGCTCAGGGTTCACCTAGAGTCCGCTGCAGCTCTGCAGAAGCTGGATGAGTCCTACCAGTTCAGAAGGTCATGATAGAGGCGCCATCACTCAGGTAGATGCACAGGTCAGCAGGTCAGCAGGTCGCTGGGTGGCTCGCCATCTTGCTTCAACCTCGTGTTCTCCCAGTCGGTGTCGGTTGAATATTTCTCCAACCCACTCCAAATGGCCTATTGTAACAACATAAAACGGGCATAAATAACCAGGTAGCTTTAAATAAAAATTGTCCAACTCCCGTCTCAATTGCGGTTCTTAAAATGGCTGCCGAACATCATAGTGCAGTGATACGGTTTTAGCTTATATTTGCAGCATGTGCTTCAAGTTTGACCATAAATCAACTTAAAATCACTACCTCGGCTTTACATATTCGCAAAATCATAAATACATTGCACATATCTTTTTGTCCCTTTTAAAGAAAGAAAACAAAAAACAAAAAAAACTATTTCTTTTTCTTTTTCCCACTCACCAAGTCCCGATCTCCAACGTACTGATCGTCTCCACACAGGGACAGATCGAGTACGTAAAATATCTTCTTCACAAAAATCCAACAACATTAGCTTCTAACAAGTAAAAGATTCTTCACCTTCCTCTCTGACTCTCTCAAAGTTTTACCTGCAGCCCGCTCCGCAAAAACCACACACTCTTCCAGCAAAGGAAAACCCTTCGAACAATCCGATTGGTGGTTGCTGGTCACCTGGGTCACGCAGCAACGTGCCCTTCAAAATAAAAGTCCAAATGCATTTTAAACGCAAAATAACTCATGAAATAACATACCGAATGAAATAAAATATTACAGATGTTCTTAATGAATTTTTAACCATATTAACATATTTATTGATTGATTTCCTTTTAACCAATTTATTTATTTTGCTAACTAAGTAAACCTGGGTTACACTGGGAACAGCGTTTGGTTTGTTGCTCCTTTCAGCAGGAAATTATTTGAGCGGCTGTGGCTCAGTGGTAGAGCGGTTGCCTGCCAATTGGAAGGTTGGTGGTTCAATCCCTGGCCCTGCAGTCCCATGTCGAAGTGTCCTTGGGCAAGGCACTGAACCCCGAGTTGCCCCCGATGTGCATTGGAGTGTGAATGTGTGTGAGTGTGGAGTGTTTATCTGATGAGCAGGTGGCACCTTGTAAGGCAACCTCGGCCACAGTGTATGAATGTGTGTGAATGTTTCCTGTATGATGTAAAAGCGTTTTGAGTAGTCGTTAAGACTAGAAAAGATATATAAATACAGCACATTTACACAGTCTCCAGTTGTTTTAATTATGACAGAGTAGCTCTCAGAATGTTCTACATGAGATCTGTTGCTGGTTTTAATTAACAACAGACTGGAGATGATCAGTGATCTGATCAGATTTAGTCTCTCTGACTTCTAAACGTCACTATCAGCCTCCCAACATGTGTTCTGTCCAGAATAAGTCTTTAAATCAGACAAATAGCAATTAAAATCCTTCCGATTAAAAAATAATAAAAGGTTTATATAAAACGTCATCATGTTGAGTCGTGAACCAATCAGCTGTTAAATCAGCTGAGAGGCCGGCGTTTCCCAGCATGCTCAGGGTCTCAGACCTGCGGCCCCTGGTCTCAGACCTGCAGCCCCCTGGTCTCAGACCTGCGCCCCCTGGTCTCAGACCTGCGCCGCCTGGGTCTCAGAACTGCGGCCGCCTTGCTCTCGTGAGATTATCGTTGCCCACGTGTGCATGACGTCAGAGCAAGTCGGGATCAAGTCGGACCCAAATCTAACCGGCATGCAACGAGCGCCGATCGCCGGGGATCGATTCTGCGCAGACCCGGCTCATCTCCAACAAGCCTAGTGTAACTGGCAGGAGCTCTGAGTGACACCTGTGAGAGGGTGTGACTGAAATACATGTTATGTGACATGACATTATCTGCAGAAGTACTCAGCAAAGCTGACATTTTCTGTAAAGCCTCCAGTAATGTGGGAGCCCAGGTTATCTCCCATTATGCATGTGACAGTACCTCTCTATGTCTTATCCTCAAAGGACTAGGCTTTATCAGTCAGACACAAGTTCACTGAAAACTTTGTCCATTCCAACCCAAAGATTTACAGTCGTTCTCTATACAGAGCAGTGCCAACTGTATTTGATCAACAGTTGATTGTTGGTGTGGATGGATATTTCCCAGAGTGAAGTATACAGCTAAAACTGTGCTTTGGCTTGGCAGATACAAGAGGAATAGCTACCTCAAACGCATCATGAAAAAGGCATCACTTTTAAAGAATCTGGGTCTGAAGTGTGCCATCTTCAACCAGAGGTGGGTTAAAACTCTGCTGAGCTGCACTTTCATCTTTTAGCATTGTTTTGAGCCTAACCCTAACCCTTAAGTCAACTGTTTTTAATATTTCCTCATTCCCCAAAACACAAAACAACACTTGATTACATGTCTGTAAGTAGAAGCAGGCACAGAGCCAGAATAATGAGGAAACAGAATATCAGACCCATCAGCAGATGAATGGGAAACTGTCTATTTGGGCAGACATGCATGACCTCCCTACACAGTTGGAGATGTCAATGTTAAACCCTAAGTTACACCCTTCTGACAGACAAAGCAGGTGGAGAACTGAATGTGATTTTGCAGCTTCTCTCGTCCACATTGGACCGAGACCAAATGCTTAGAAAAGTCCCCTAACGGCTGAGTGGCAGCAGCCGGAGTCTGAGACGGGTGGGGTAATAACTGGGATTTGTTTTGACACTTAATTAAACTTGATATGATTGATATGAGAAACACATCAGGTGATGCTGTTGCACGACAACACTGAACCAACGGGTTCATGGGATAAAACTTTTACTTTTGTTTTCTCTGAAACTCATTACACTCAATACTGGACCAATGTCAAAGACTGTTGTTCCCATCAGTCACTTAGACACAAAAACATGGAAAAATTGTTGTGCTAATTTTGCCATTTCTGTCAACACTTTTTAATGCAAGTTCAAAATGTGCAAACAAATATGTTGATGGAAACTACTTTCCATAAAGAGCAGGTCTAGACCGGACTCTGGGATGTTATTTATCTCCCAGGTCTTTCCATAAAGAGCAGGTCTAGACCGGACTCTGGGATGTTATTTATCTCCCAGGTCTTTCCATAAGGAGCAGGTCTAGACCGGACTCTGGGATGTTATTTATCTCCCAGGTCTTTCCATAAGGAGCAGGTCTAGACCGGACTCTGGGATGTTATTTATCTCCCAGGTCTTTCCATAAAGAGCAGGTCTAGACCGGACTCTGGGATGTTATTTATCTCCCAGGTCTTTCCATAAAGAACAGGTCTAGACCGGACTCTGGGATGTTATTTATCTCCCAGGTCTTTCCATAGAGAGCAGGTCTAGACCGGACTCTGGAATGTTATTTATCTCCCAGGTCTTTC
>JAQOOF010000677.1:0-15000 GCA_029931835.1 Etheostoma nigrum | reverse complement strand
ACACTCTATGCCGAGTTCCCCAAAAAGCTTTATGTTGCCTGCTTCAAAGAACCTTGTACCTTACAATTTACTGGTGCTGAGCAAACCGGTGCGAGGAACAACTGGATATATTCTCATCTCATTAATCTAAATGCATGTTTAATGATTTCATATGTAAACACTTTCATTAATACCCTCTGCTACAATTCCCCATGTCTCTGTCTGTCTTTTTCTCTCACCCCCAACCGGTCGAGGCAGATGACCGCCCACCCTGAGCCATGGCTCTGCTCGAGGTTTCTGCCTCCTAAAGGAAGTTTTTCCTTGCCTCTGTCGCCTAGTGCTTGCTCTTGGTGGGTTTCTGTAAATAATGTAAATTTCTGTAAGTAACAGAGTACGGTCTAGACCTGCTCTTTTATGAAAAGCGCAATGAGATAACTGTTGTTGTGATTTAGCGCTATATAAATAAAATTGAATTGAATTAATGTTGGGTTGGAAACCTAATTTACCTGTTGGGCCACAGACTAAAGATAATTACATCACCCAAAACTAGGAGTTGTCGCTTTTTATAACGCTAGATTTGATTTAGAAAAGATATTATTAAAGCAACATAGTACAGGAAATAAGCAAAGCAGTAACTTCACATATCAGACCTTGTTCAAAAATATACTGTATATTCTTAAAAGTTACAGGTATGGCTGAAAATAGCAACGTAAATAAACAAATTTGCTGATTTTACATATTTCGACATTTGAAATCAAGTGCCAATTTACTACCCGAAAGTGATAAGCTGAGTGAGCGTGATGTCACAGTAATTTGGCCTATAGAAAGAAAATGTGACATTCACCTACATATTTTGTACACGTATTGTCCGTTTTGCAGAAATACAATTTATCTGACAATGACCAAACAGCTCTCCCTTGCGGAGATTCTGTAGCCTTGTGAACATGAACAAGTGAGCATCTAGTTAGATGGGCGACTCAGCCCATCTACAGTAACTAAATTCTCTAGATGCAGCCTTCTTAACTTACAGGTAGAAAGAATTTACCTTTGATTACGGGCTTTACGTCTTTTGATGGTGAAGAACAAAGCGCCATAATACTGTGCGATACTCCGGCCTCCTGTTTGACTGACATCAAACACTGGGTAGATGTCTCGTCCACGTCCAGTGGCTCTTCCTTCACAACCAGTGGAAGTTGAGTAGTCGCTGAATGTAGGCCAGCGTAATTTGCATTGTGGGTGCGTGCAGTCAGTATTTCCCCCCGCTGAACACACTGAGCAACAGAACTACTTTGCTGGGTTTCTTCAGCGGGAGATGTTTTTGGCCTCTTTTGGAAGAAGTGACTCAGAACAGAGCTATTCAATTTCTGGCCCCTCTCTCTCGGAGCTCTGCATTTAACAGCTGAAACTGGGGTCTCTGGCGATATTGGAGGAGAGTCAAAATTTGCGTTTGACAACTGCTGCCTGAAAGAAAGCAGAAAGGGAAAGTGCATGTGAATGAAAATGTGTGTAGCATTGGCCAACAACACAAATGTATAATTACATAAAGTATATGTAGGGTAAAGGACTTAAGGTCCTCTTAAAAAACACATTGAGCCCATCAACAAAAAAGAACAAATAAATACTGTGGACTGTAAAATAAGCCCACACCTGGTCAATTATCTTACTCCATTTCTACTAAGAAGAAAATGTAAACACTGTGGCTTTATCTTAGAAATGTGGAAAGCAAACAAATTACAACTGGGCAATTACTTGGTAATAAAAAAGGAACCAATGAGGTGTGTAATGTTCTGCTTTCCATATCTAAAACTTACTTGTCTCCGTTAGAGCAGGTTCACACCCACTTACCAAAACCATAATGTGCACAAATGTGCACACCATTCATCTGTACTGCTAAACTGCATGCAGGCAGGTATGATTATTATTGGTCTCTGCACTAAAATGTGTTAAACTTTGTATTGCAGCAAACTATTTTGTATTTTTAGAGAATCTTAGTGATCCAAACAACAAAATGTCTATGAAAAAGTAACCACATCCCCATGAGCTACAAAGTGAAAAGTTTCAATTTTGTATTTAATGGTTTACTTTTACTGATAACTAAACTTACAAGACCTGGAAGATTATCTCTTCCAAGGAGGTTACTTTTTGTTGCTAGGTTTGTCTGTCTGTTAGTTTGTTTGCAAAATAATAGAAAAGCTACTGGCCCAATTGTCATGAAACGTGTAGTATGGTGGAAGAAAAAAACATTAAACCCCTTAATGTGTTAAATAGAGCATGCCTTGGCAGAGGTCTGCACTCTCAAGGTGCCCTTCTAGTTCAAATGTAATATCACTCTACATAATAGCCATTAGTTGTAACTGTTTCTGCCTCATTTATTTTTTTCCCCATCGCTTTAGTATGTCAAATGTTTCTAAACAACTGTACCCCAGCAGTTTACTGGCCGTTGCCATAGAGAAGACACTTGCCAGAAGAGCTAGTCAGACTAAATTTACAGAGAATCGGTCCTTTTTGGTCTGCCTAGCAAGTCTACTGACAGACTTCAGTATGTCCAGAACTCTGCGGCTAGGATGCTCACCCACACAAAACTTGGACTTCACATCACTCCCATCCTGAAGAAACTCCACTGGCTGCCAATTAAGTCCCGGATCAAATATAAAATTCTCCTACTGACTTACAAATCTCTCCATGGACTTGCACCTCACTACCTAACAGATCTGCTCCACCCATACACTCAGTCACGGTCCCTGCGGTCCTCTGACAAGGACCTGCTTGCTGTCCCTAAAACCAGGCTCCGGACATTTGGTGACAGAGCCTTCTGTGTCAGTGCACCATCACTTTGGAACAAGCTTCCTCTTGTTATTCGCTCCGCCTCCTCTATTGTTACCTTTAAAACCCAGCTAAAAACATACCTCTTCACTGAGGCGTATGGAGTTTAATCTCTCCTGGCCACACACCCTCACCTCTTAAGCCCCCCCCCACCCTTGTTTGTTAAGCGTCCTTGGGTTTGTGAAAGGCGCTATAAAAGTCAAAGTTATTATTATTATTATTATTATTACTTATTTAGTACACTTTGTGTTTAACACTCCATATTTAGGTTGTGACAGACTTTTATTCCAATATCATGACAACAAGTAATTACAACAAGTAATTTTAATTTTGAGTACCTATTTTCTTGTTATTATCTTATTCCAGCATTGGCACCACAATATAAAACATATTCTTATATGTCCTTTTCAGAAATAAAATTTAAGATGGGTTTCAGCATGGCTAGAAGTTATTTTAGATGAAAATGACCGTTTAAGATGATTGTATCCACAATTCAGTTTTCAGTGGGAAGGAGACTCAGTCCATTCATAGTAACTGCAAACCAGTGATTTTATTTAACATTACCAATTAACAATGAATGAGGGAGTAGGGCTGGGACGGTTATTGCATTATCGGAAGCTCGTCACTGTCATCACCGCAAAAACAAAAAACATTGGCCTGCACGTGTTGTGTCTAATGACATGGATTCATTGATTCTAATGACATGGATTGTGTCTGATGACGTTGTGTCTTACATGGATTCAAGGTTTTCTAAACAAAACTTATCAAAAGATGGAGTAAATCAGACCTTTCGAGAGTTGGGGAAGGTAATGTTCCATGACACACAACATACACAGTAGGGAAGGCAAAGACATGTCTCCGTTCTCAGCTGAGGTAAACACATTAACGTAACAGCTGCAGTGTTTACCATTGCACATTTGCCTAGCAGCTAGCGGAGTGTCCTTTGGTTTATAGCTTTATCCCAATAAAATGGCAGATGAATTTCAGCCAGCATGCACGTTTTGTAACCTAAAACACAGCGGCTTATATTGGTAAAGAGCAACAAGTTCGCAAACTGCCAAGTTGCCCTCTCTGCCTGCTCAGCTTCTAGACGGGTTGCAACATATGTTGTAGGTCAAAGGCTGTTTTATAGTTGTGCGTAGAATGAATGGTGCACCCCCACAGACCCCTCTGCGTCTACGCCGGACCCTACGCCGTAGCCTGACGTGTACCTCTGGAAAAATGTATCTATACGTTGCTCAGCAGTGGCTTGGTGGCTTTGAATTTTCCCCCGACTTATTTCAAGGTTCTCCATAAACATAAAATCAAGCAGTCAAGACTCTAGTCAGTACTCGCTCCAAAGCTAATTGGTGTCACTCTCTGACTTTCTCCCTCGCTCTATCACACACTCCCCGCACGCGCACCCACACACACACACACACACACACACACGCTAGATGCACACACCAGCGCACAAGTATAAACATCCTGCCACTTACATAGGCGAAAGCTCTGCGTGGCGCCTCCACACGACCATAAAATGGCCTTATGTTTTTTCGGGGGTAACACCCTCAGACAGTATTGACAACAGATAAAGCCACCGTGTCCTGAGAAGCTCTAGATTGTTGTTTTATTGTTAACTTTTAACTCATTTTACATCAACTTTGCTGTCTCTTTTCCTTACAACAGCACTCCTACGGTACTCTCCGTTACCGCTCGCTCTCCTTGCACGACCACACAAGCACTGACGTCACGCACTTAAGGCAAAAACATCCATACAGTCCCAGCCCTATACGGCAGGACAAAAGAATCCTATATAATTGGTTGCAAAAAAAAGCTGGACTTTTAGATACACACCACAGTCACAATTGGAGCGGTACACCATTAGGGAATAGAAGGTGCAGTATAGACATTTTGTTGAAAGTCTCATTGATCTTCCAGGTCACACACACACACTAATTAAACTTGAATTATCTTATCATATTGATTCTCTCTACAACACGTAGAATAATCGTTTATAATTAGATCTGGGTGTTAAGTGCAAGGATAGCTATTATAGTATAAGTATTATAAGCAGTAGTATAAGCTGGATGTAAGTGACCTTAAATACACAGTCCTATGGACGCCCTCTGTAAGATAAAATTTCATAAGATTATTTTGTCCAAATTTTTCACAGTATTCCATGTCAACTCTAAAATGTAATTTAAACAAAGTGTTTCAATAACAAAATGTTTATAAAAAGTAGGTGCCACTGTGTTGTAGGTTGGTGATTAAATAAATTAAACAGCAGTGTTCAATGTCTCAATGTAAAAGCTTCACTTTTACCTACGTAAATGAGTTCACTAAGTGAGAGGAGAGACTATGAGGTAGCAGGTTAATGTGATAATATAAATGGGTGGCACTGCAATAACAACTTATGTTTTGCTAGAGGAATAAGCAATACATTAGTGTCATTGGCCAACAGCTACCCAATGCAGTGTTTTCAACATTTCCCAGTGAGAAATGTGAGTGGCCCAATGAAAGAAGCAATCAACAAACATGTTTAAAGCAGAAAACATAGAAACCACATGTATAACTGCTAGAATAATCTAAATATTCTTCCCTGTATAATTCTGTACAGACACATTTTTTAAAACAGGCCCACAAGCAAAATCTATAAAAGATATCTTAAAATGTTGTATATTTATTGCAGAGCAAAATAACTATTCCTAAACTAAATTGTTTAAGACGTCTATTGCTACAAAAAAAAACCTCTATGACAAAGTTACCTATCAAGGAATCCCATTTTTCAGACGCTCAATGCTAGACAACAGGAAATTAAAAATTGGTGGAAAGAGCAGCTGGGTTAGCCACTCATTCGTAACAGTGATGACAATCAGAAGGTCTTCAGTTCGAAAGGAGACCTTTGAGAGTGTTAATAATATTGATGTGATTGATGGAAGGGAGAAACTTACTGACTGATAACAGCACTCAGACATATTGACATCAGCCTTCACCATAACAAAACAATTCTGTTGAATTATTAGTTTGAATTTTTTTTCCAAGGGACAATGCCCACTGATAAACAGAAAACAAGCAGTCTTACTTTCACCTATTATACCTAGACAGATGTTGTAAAGCACTGTAAAACATGGATTGCCCTAAGTAGATGCGTGTTCTGTTGTCTGTGTGTTATTTCTTCATTGAAACAGAAAAAAGCTACACAAGGTGGGGGTTACAGGATAAGAAAGAAGTTATGACCCTAAACCAGCAGAGATAAAGAATCCCAACGGCAGGGATGACCCATATTGTACAGTGCCTTGCGAAAGTATTCGGCCCCCTTGAAGTTTTCAACCTTTTGACACATTTCAGGCTTCAAACATAAAGATATAAAAAATTTATTTTTTGTGAAGAATCATCAACAAGTGGGACACAATTGTGAAGTGGAATGAAATCTATTGGATATTTTAAACTTTTTTAGCAAATAAAAAACTGAAAAGTGGTGCGTGCAAAATTATTCGGCCCCCTTGCGTTAATACTTTGTAGAGCCACCTTTTGCTGCGATTACAGCTGCAAGTCGCTTGGGGTATGTCTCTATCAGTGTTGCACATCGAGAGACTGACATTCTTGCCCATTCTTCCTTGCAAAACAGCTCGAGCTCAGTGAGGTTGGATGGAGAGCGTTTGTGAACAGCAGTTTTCAGCTCTTTCCACAGATTCTCGATTGGATTCAGGTCTGGACTTTGACTTGGCCATTCTAACACCTGGATACGTTTATTTGTGAACCATTTGCTGTATGTTTGGGATCATTGTCTTGTTGGAAGATAAATCTCCGTCCCAGTTTCAGGTCTTTTGCAGACTCCAACAGGTTTTCATCCAGAATGGTCCTGTATTTGGCTGCATCCATCTTCCCCTCAATTTTAACCATCTTCCCTGTCCCTGCTGAAGAAAAGCAGGCCCAAACCATGATGCTGCCACCACCATGTTTGACAGTGGGGATGGTGTGTTGAGGGTGATGAGCTGTGTTGCTTTTACGCCAAACATATCGTTTTGCATTGTGGGCAAAAAGTTCGATTTTGGTTTCATCTGACCAGAGCACCTTCTTCCACATGTTTGGTGTGTCTCCCAGGTGGCATGTGGCAAACTTTAGACGAGACTTTTTATGGATATCTTTGAGAAATGGCTTTCTTCTTGCCACTCTTCCATAAAGGCCAGATTTGTGCAGTGTACGACTGATTGTTGTCCTATGGACAGACTCTCCCACCTCAGCTGTAGTTCTCTGCAGTTCATCCAGAGTGATCATGGGCCTCTTGGCTGCATCTCTGATCAGTCTTCTCCTTGTCTGAGCTGAAAGTTTAGAGGGACGGCCAGGTCTTGGTAGATTTGCAGTGGTCTGATACTCCTTCCATTTCAAAATGATCGCTTGCACAGTGCTCCTTGGGATGTTTAAAGCTTGGGAAATCTTTTTGTATCCAAATTCCGGCTTTAAACTTCTCCACAACAGTATTACGGACCTGCCTGGTGTGTTCCTTGGTCTTCATGATGCTCTCTGCGCTTTCAACAGAACCCTGAGACTATCACAGAGCAGGTGCATTTATACAGAGACTTGATCACACACAGGTGGATTCTATTTATCACCATCAGTCATTTAGGACAACATTGGATCATTCAGAGATCCTCGCTGAACTTCTGGAGTGAGTTTGCTGCACTGAAAGTAAAGGGGCCGAATAATTTTGCACGCACCACTTTTCAGTTTTTAATTTGCTAAAAAAGTTTAAAATATCCAACAGATTTCGTTCCACTTCACAATTGTGTCCCACTTGTTGGTGATTCTTCACAAAAAATATTTTTTTTACATCTTTATGTTTGAAGCCTGAAATGTGTCAAAAGGTTGAAAACTTCAAGGGGGCCGAATACTTTCGCAAGGCACTGTACATTTATCCAAATGCCTAAGGTCCAATTTATAGTCCTCCATTAAATTGACGCCGTGGGTACATACATAGGTCCGTGGAGATACCAGACCCTATGCCGTAGCCTGATGTGCACCTCTCAAAAAATTTAACAACACGTCATGGCAACGCAAAGCACAACTACTGTGATTAGTCGGCCAGGCCGTGGCTTGGTAGGGTTGCATTTCCTCCTACTCATTTCCTGGTTCTCCTTTTCCATAAACAACATGAAATCAAGGAGAGGGTTAACTTTTCCCACCATGGTCAGAAAGTAAAGGGGAGACACTTTGTTTCTCTCACTACGACTCTAAAGTTGCTACTCGCTCCAAAGCTAATCACTGTCGCTCTCGCACTCACTCTACCACACACTCCACGCATACACTTAGACACATGCTGGGTTTGCAATTCTCTTAAAAAGATAAGCTAAAACGACACAGACACCAATGCACAGGTTTAAGGCTGAATCTCAATTTTTCTATCTTACCCCTACCCCTTACCCTAGGTTTTACGCATTCACACAAGACTAAAGGCTGTGCCAATACTCATTTTGACCTAGGGGTAGACAAAGAGGTATATGGTCCTTGTAACTGAGTGAGGACCCGAGCCGACTTGAAACCGAGGTTTTACACTTATATATTGCGCAACAATCAACAATGGCTGCCGCATCGAGCAGAGAGACCCATAAATGTAAGTATTTTTGGCTTAAATAATTGATTTAAAAATTATGACCGCCTTGTTTTGTGCTCTATACAGTCTTGCACATATATATATTTGCAACCATGTTCTTAATTGAAACTTTAAAAAAATCGCTAGCTTGTAACGTTATATTGATATTTGCAGTCCCGCATTTCTCGGCCTTGAATGGACTCCATGCATGTCTACAGTTTTAACCATTAGCAGAGAATTTCGTTTGATATCAGTGCACAACACTACTTGTTTTGGAGACATTAATACATGCTTTATATATACCGTCCCATCACACAGGGACGCAGGACAGGTGTTCATGTTGTAGCCATTCATTATTGTATTGGTACTGTATTATTGTAATATTTGTAACCAATTCCTGTTCATGCACTTGTACATTGTTGTTGGTTATGATACGGGACACTGATGAAAGAAATGTAAGGGAAGGGTTACTGACCAACAGGCACCATACTGGTCTGGAATATTTGTGGTCTTGTGTCTTTTTTTCAGTTTTACACATTTGAGAGCCTTTTTATGTGTGTGACATGTAATTTATGGTTGCAATAGTTGAGAATGGTTCTGTAATATAATATATTTTTGTAATGTTTTTGCCTGTTATGTTTAATTTATTAGGTAATAAAGACAGATTTTTGTTAACAAAATGTTTTTCTGAACATCAATGACATTCAGAAAGGTGATAACTGAAACAGATATACAAGACACCATGTGCTTGTATAGACATATGTATTGCAAACAGACCTCAGTATTACACAGATAATATCTGCCTATGCACCACCAAAGTGAACATAAAATAACTAAAATATATAAATGCATATGACACTGTTGTAAAACCCATGCAATTGCAGACGGCATCTTGGAAGTTTGTGATCAATACTGTATGGTGATGTAACCAAGCGGTGTCCCATTTCATTGGGGTATGTTTTCACCCCTAGCCCTTACCACATGGTTTCAAGGGCCATGGGCTAGGGGTAAGATGGAGAAATGGGATTCAGCCTAAACCTCAGGCAGGCCACTTACGTAGGATACAGCGAATTGCTCTGTGTAAAAGCCCCTGCAGAAGCATAAATCCGCCTTTAGACCAAGCAATGAGTGGAAGCATATGGTTAGCTGCACCCATGTGGTCAAGTTAAAGGAAATGTTTTCCTACCCTGTAATAAGTATCGCTGGAAAAAAACTCAAATTTAAAAGTACCAAGACATTTCCTTTGGCCCGCTCTGGACACTGCTTATGTATGCCTATATCCTGCTGTAATGAAAAAAAATATCAGCCCTAGAGCCCCACAACACACACCGAAGTGCAATACAAGAAAACCTAGAATGACTTTAGCTGATGAAAACAAAATCTCCTTTTGATTAAGGTAGATTACTGTAAGGCAATTATAAGAGTTTCTCTAATGCTGGTTAATTACAATAAACTGGAATTGTTTCTCTTGTGGACATATTATAATCATGTCAATAAAAATAGGATTTCCTGAATGACCAAAGTTATCGTTTTTTCCTTCAATTCGTGGTGCACCTGTGTTCACTGTCAAGAGGTTTAACGTGGATTGTGGAGTAAGTCTTATTTTCTGATCTGCCATTTTCATTATTCTGTTGGTCTGATGTCTGTAGATGGCTGTGTCCAAAAGAATTGTTCTGTAGTGGTGGGAAAAATAATTGATTCTTAGATGCATCGTCATTCTCTCTAGAATGATTTGATGCTCAATTCTGATAAGTTAATAATTGATTATTTAAAAAATAAAATAATATTTGTTAAATATGTAGATTTTTATTTAAAAGTTACTGTCTCCAGACAAGTACAAATCAGAAAACAGAGTGACTGAAAGAGGATGGGATAATGGACAACAACTTAGAGTTTAGGCAAGAGTGCAGAGAGAAAAAAAAGAAAGAAAAAAAAGGCCAAAGGAAAAAAATAAGTTTTGTTGATAATGCATACATAAAATAATGAGACAAAACACATATAGGCTGTTAATCTACTTTATCACATTACATCTGACCACCTCATGTTTCATGTTCTAAGAAGCCAATTATCTACCTTTAAACACGTTTTTGAAAATGCATAGTTTTGGTTTAGTTTTTATTAGTTTTAGTTTTTTTTGTAATATGGGTTATTGTAATTGTAATTTCCCGCTTTCTTCCGACTTTCGGTATCGCCATGATGCCAGGCGAGGGGCACGTACTACGTTGTTTGTTGTGTTCAATTTTACATGGAATGTCAGAATTTCAGGGTTCCCAGTCGGAAACTACGGGAAATGTCACGGTTGGAAAGATATAACCTTACTTGCTCTATGAAAGACAGTGACAAAGACAAAAACTAAGGACATTTACTCGATAATTTGAACTGATTTTTTTGACACCTATAGCACATTGCGCATCACCACAGGTCTGTAAACATAGAGGCTTCAATGAAGAGAAGGGAGAGCCTTGCAGCACTTTAAAACCTATTTTATACAGTCTATGGAGTTTAAAACTCACAAAAGAAAGTAGCGTTTGTGATGCATTCGGCTCGTGAAATTAAATGACAATCTACGACATTAACAAAAATTCAAAAATTGTGAACAGGGTAAATCGAGATCGCAATTTTATAACAATTAATTGTGCAGGCCTAAAATGGAATCAGAATCGAACCGTGAGGTACCCAGAGATTCCCACCCCTATTGTTCTCCATCTGAGATGGTGTGCAAAAGGCCAGTACTTAGATAAATGAAAGTGCATTCACTCACTAGGGACCAACACAGTAACTTAATGACTTTAGCATTAAGTATCCATGGTCGACTTAAGTTAAGTGAACATGTTTGAATAAGTGGACAAATGTGGGTAGGACAGTATTGTTTTTTTAGATGTTCATGGCTTGTTCTAATGGCATTACACTGAATTTGAAATGGATACCAAACAGGTATTGTTGCCTATATTTAGATGTTTCTATTGTTGACCCTTACTGTATATTAATGTTTTGAAAAACAGCTACTGGTGATGTAGGGTACACAAAGGTCCATTTATAAACAAAGTTCTGATACATACATAAAACATATAACTGATATATATATATATATATATATATATATAAAAAAATAATATAAATAATATAAATAACGTGTTGTATGGTTACCTTGCAGCTTGAAAGTTTACGACCAAGTCATCCAGTAAACGATTGGTTCTTAGATCTTGTTCTGTTGCTTGCTGAAGGAAACAAAAGAAGCAAGATATGAAGGATTCTGTCTTCTTTATCAAATTGATACAACTAATTATAAATTACGAGCTGCAATTGTGAGTAGACAATGGAGGTAATCACACTGATGATTATGCAAATGACTTGGGTTATCATTATGAATTCAAGTCAATACTTACTGTATTGCAAACTGGACACTGCAACTTATAGCAAAGAAATTTTCTGATGCACAAGGAGCAAACTGTAAAATAAAATGCAAACAAAATGTATGTTATACATAACCTGTTAGCCAAGATTTTGAGAATTTCCTTACTTTCACCAAAAGGGTTGTTCAGTGACAATTTGGATTTAACAATGCACATACATGTAAAAAGGTTTTCTGTAGTGCACAACTCTATTCAATCCACATTTGAGGATGGTCTAGAGTGGCTCACAAATAGCTGCTAATGTACAGTAATTACCTCCAGTCTAATGGAGCACTCATATACAACACAATGCAACATTTTGAAGCAAAAGCGCATGCTAAGTTTCTAAATGCAAGCAAAGCTGCATCCACCTATGATGTGTGTGCATTATATGTAGCCTATTCTTTTTATATATTTTAAATGTATGAGCCACGGTGAAACATTGTTTTGTGTATATGGTTGAAATTACAGTAAACACCCTTGAGTTGACTTGTCACTTGACTGCTTCTCTATGTCTGTAACAGGTAGGTGTGGCTAACATGCATATACTGCAATAAAATTCCACTCATTTGAAAAGGCATCCATTATAATTCAAATGTGTAACTCCTACTGCTTTGAAATCATTTTGAAAAGTACAATTCTATTTTTCAGAAAGGACATCATCTGCATTTCTAAATCCATTAATGCAGTACTAATTTCATAGCTACCTTAAATCTGCTCTAGTAGCTACTTACAGTTGTGAGAGCATTTAGTCATCATTGAAATATTGAGAAAGTCAAAGCAAATGGGACACCGAAGCAGGGCATCAACATTCTGCAAATGAGAAAAAAATATAGGGATTGGCATAATCATGAAATTTAACAATAATGTTACAGACCAGAAATAGTTACTTTTTTGGTGAAACTAGTGTAAAAATTGACTCATGTGGTCATATAACGTATATGATGTGTTCCACAACATCTCTCACTTGGTTCATTGTCACGATACATATGTACATCCAAAATATGTTAGCATTGACGTAACCTGACCCCTAGCTATCTAGCTAAGTATGTTTAGGTAATGTTAATTGTTAGATTTGGCAGAGTAGCTAACGTTAACGTAACTTACGTAAAATATGTAATTAATTAGCTACCGTTAACGTTAGATATTCTTAATTGGACAGAGTTATCTTGACAGTAACCGATATTACGATGAATACTTACGTTAACTGTAACGTAAGTTACTTCAATAACGTTAGTTAAATCACAAATGAGTTTGTTACGTCAACGTTAGCTAACGTTATAAGTTTAACGTTACGTAACGTCAAGACTTGTTAAGTTAGCATCAGTCTATTGTAATGTCAGCTAGCTAGCTAGCGTTAGATCAAAGAACTTGATGAGTAAGTAACAGTTGTAGCTATAGAGTAACGTAACGTCACTCATTTACGTCCGTGGATGTACTAACTTTAGCTGTTGGGGTTTTTATTTAGCTGCTAGCAACCGCCATGTTTACAAAACGTTTCTTTTATTTTTTTTAAATATGCAACTTACTTTCAGACATGCAAGGCTATGTGGTAAATCTGCTTCAATCCGTTGGGCCATGTCTGGTAACGTTAAACAACAAAAGCAGCTAGGCTTTTTTAAGAAAGTCACAATTTTTTTTTGTTTCAGTGATCAGAACTCAAAGTCCCGCTCGAAGGGATGCTAGACGCCTCTTAACCTACGTCATTTGACGAGTTCCGTTCTGTAAATAGTGGCCGGGTTGGGTCATTTGGAAGAGCAGGCGCACATACATATATTTGAGTGTTCCAGGCAGCCTTGATACTCTTCATTTCACCTGATAAGGAGACAACTTATCCTGGATGACAAGTATAAGTATATATATACACAGTATTTAAAGTGTTAGGCCCACAATAACCTATAAAATATCCCTCTCTCATTGCACCTTGTACTAGTAGTACTGTATATTAAGTCACTCCTAATAATTACAATAAATGAACTTGGTGTGTGCCAGGATTGTATTTGACATCATTTTTTAAATGTTGGTAGTTTTATACCCTTGATTGAATGCTGATGTCCTTGATTGATTCATAACATACTAGTTGAATTGAGTGCAAAAGTGTTCTGCCAACCCTTCCATTTAATTCTCAGATTGAAATTTTACTTTACCCATTATAGATGTACTGTACCAACATAAAGAACAAAATCACTTTTTAAAAGACAACCTCCGTTTCAAAATAACATAAACTATAGTCCTCTGAAAAGACTAGAAAAACAAAGTAAATGCTTTGCAGATAGTAATGAGCCCCTATATCAAATGCTGACCTTGAAGGTAAAGCCACTGCTTCGGTGGTAATGGCCTTCTTGTGGCCATTAGGCTACAGTCCTCAATATCATTGATCATGTATCCTAATCAAGGCACTATTGTAACAATCTCCACACCCTTGGCTTCATTGTTTCCAAGACATGCATTTATGTTCCACATGAAGTGTGTGTAAATCTAAATCAAATATTTTAAAAGACAGTTTCCAGTTTCTTTTTAAAAACACTGTTTTCTAGACACAAACTATCATGTTTTTGCGATTACACTTTTAATATTTGCATGTTTGCATCCTGCTAATGTTGTCAAAGTCAAGTGAAACAAATTCAGCAAAATTCTTATAGTGGGATGCAATAGTGGGGTTATAATGGGCATAGTGGATTTATGATCAGACTATTGAAAAATAAAAAATACTGTCAAAGTATACTACTGTGACACATGCCAGCAGCACAGAGTACAAACTGGCAAAAGTGGCAGTTGGTCAAGGCCACACCCCCAGCCTCCACCTTACCCCCCCTCTCTCCACCTAAAAAGCTACAGACTCAGAAATGGCACATACTAAGGAAAGTTCATTGTGAGACTGGCTCTAGTGGCTGTAATTCTGCACCAAGGCTGAATTTTGGGAAAGAGACTTAGAGGACCACTAAGGTCTATATAAAAGCATCCAAAGAGCCCCATGTCATGGGACCTTTAATATCCAGATGCATTTATGTGCAGTAATTCGATTTTTCCCGGTGGTTTGGAGGATGCAACCCCCAAAGCATTTAGCCAGTTAAATAATTTCATTGTGTTGCCAAAGCATTAGCGAGTCTTTCTACATGGTCTCTCCAATCAATTCTGGAACAGGTTTCCCCTGCAGAGGACGATGAGACTACTTTACAATTGTACAGTTTCACATTTATCCGAGGACACATCTTTGAATAGGCTTCTATTTTC
>JAQOOF010000676.1:0-20468 GCA_029931835.1 Etheostoma nigrum | reverse complement strand
ACCTGAGAGAGACACTGGATATGTGATGTATCCCCCAGTCTTGGATTGAAGCTGGCATAACATCAGGATTTGTTTTTAGAGTTGCCTGAAAAAGAGTAAAATATGCCTTTAACAGCCTGAAAAAGATTTAAAATACAGCATTAATTAGACATTCAAGGCTTCAATTTTAAAATCCTACATCAGAATGGTCCTTAATTACCTGAGTGATCCAATGGATATGTAGTGTCTAACCCAGAGTTTGAATGAACCTGGCTTAACAGTAGGAATCCATTTTAGAGTGGCCTGAAGGAGAGTTAAATATGCCTTTAACAGCCTGAATATATGTCAATATAGCTTTACTTTTAAGCCCTTAATTTTAGAATCCTTCATCAGAATGCTCTGATATTACCTGAGAGACACACTGGATATGTGATGTCTCCCCCAGTCTTGGATTGAAGCTGGCATAACATCAGGATTTGTTTTTAGAGTTGCCTGAAAAAGAGTAAAATATGCCTTTAACAGCCTGAAAAAGATTTAAAATACAGCATTAATTAGACATTCAAGGCTTCAATTTTAAAATCCTACATCAGAATGGTCCTTAATTACCTGAGTGACCCAATGGATATGTAGTGTCTAACCCAGAATTTGAATGAACCTGGCTTAACAGTAGGAATCCATTTTAGAGTGGCCTGAAGGAGAGTTAAATATGCCTTTAACAGCCTGAATATATGTCAATATAGCTTTACTTTTAAGCCCTTAATTTTAGAATCCTTCATCAGAATGCTCTGATATTACCTGAGAGACACACTGGATATGTGATGTATCCCCCAGTCTTGGATTGAAGCTGGCATAACATCAGGATTTGTTTTTAGAGTTGCCTGAAAAAGAGTAAAATATGCCTTTAACAGCCTGAAAAAGATTTAAAATACAGCATTAATTAGACATTCAAGGCTTCAATTTTAAAATCCTACATCAGAATGGTCCTTAATTACCTGAGTGATCCAATGGATATGTAGTGTCTAACCCAGAATTTGAATGAACCTGGCTTAACAGTAGGAATCCATTTTAGAGTGGCCTGAAGGAGAGTTAAATATGCCTTTAACAGCCTGAATATATGTCAATATAGCTTTACTTTTAAGCCCTTAATTTTAGAATCCTTCATCAGAATGCTCTGATATTACCTGGTAGACACACTGGATATGTGATGTATCCCCCAGTCTTGGATTGAAGCTGGCATAACATCAGGATTTGTTTTTAGAGTTGCCTGAAAAAGAGTAAAATATGCCTTTAACAGCCTGAAAAAGATTTAAAATACAGCATTAATTAGACATTCAAGGCTTCAATTTTAAAATCCTACATCAGAATGGTCCTTAATTACCTGAGTCATCCAATGGATATGTACTGTCTAACCCAGAGTTTGAATGAACCTGTCTTAACAGTAGGAATCCATTTTAGAGTGGCCTGAAGGAGAGTTAAATATGCCTTTAACAGCCTGAATATATGTCAAAATAGCTTTACTTTTAAGCCCTTAATTTTAGAATCCTTCATCAGAATGCTCTGATTTAACCTGAGAGACACACTGGATATGTGATGTCTCCCCCAGTCTTGGATTGAAGCTGGCATAACATCAGGATTTGTTTTTAGAGTTGCCTGAAAAAGAGTAAAATATGCCTTTAACAGACTGAAAAATATTTAAAATACAGCATTAATTAGACATTCAAGGCTTCAATTTTAAAATCCTACATCAGAATGGTCCTTAATTACCTGAGTGACCCAATGGATATGTAGTGTCTAACCCAGAGTTTAATGAACCTGGCTTAACAGTAGGAATCCGTTTTAGAGTGGCCTGAAGCAAAGTTAAATATGCCTTTAACAGCCTGAATATATGTCAATATAGCTTTACTTTTAAGCACTTAATTTTAGACTCCTTCATCAGAATGCTCTGATATTACCTGAGAGAGACACTGGATATGTGATGTATCCCCCAGTCTTGGATTGAAGCTGGCATAACATCAGGATTTGTTTTTAGAGTTGCCTGAAAAAGAGTAAAATATGCCTTTAACAGCCTGAAAAAGATTTAAAATACAGCATTAATTAGACATTCAAGGCTTCAACTTTAAAATCCTACATCAGAATGGTCCTTAATTACCTGAGTGATCCAATGGATATGTAGTGTCTAACCCAGAATTTGAATGAACCTGGCTTAACAGTAGGAATCGATTTTAGAGTGGCCTGAAGGAGAGTTAAATATGCCTTTAACAGCCTGAATATATGTCAATATAGCTTTACTTTTAAGCCCTTAATTTTAGAATCCTTCAGCAGAATGCTCTGATATTACCTGAGAGACACACTGGATATGTGATGTCTCCCCCAGTCTTGGATTGAAGCTGGCATAACATCAGGATTTGTTTTTAGAGTTGCCTGAAAAAGAGTAAAATATGCCTTTAACAGCATGAATATATGTCAATATAGCTTTACTTTTAAGCCCTTAATTTTAGAATCCTTCATCAGAATGCTCTGATATTACCTGAGAGACACACTGGATATGTGATGTCTCCCCCAGTCTTGGATTGAAGCTGGCATAACATCAGGATTTGTTTTTAGAGTTGCCTGAAAAAGAGTAAAATATGCCTTTAACAGCCTGAAAAAGATTTAAAATACAGCATTAATTAGACATTCAAGGCTTCAATTTTAAAATCCTACATCAGAATGGTCCATAATTACCTGAGTGATCACAATGGATATGTAGTGTCTAACCCAGAGTTTGAATGAACCTGGCTTAACAGTAGGAATCCATTTTAGAGTGGCCTGAAGGAGAGTTAAATATGCCTTTAACAGCCTGAATATATGTCAATATAGCTTTACTTTTAAGCCCTTAATTTTAGAATCCTTCATCAGAATGCTCTGATATTACCTGAGAGACACACTGGATATGTGATGTCTCCCCCAGTCTTGGATTGAAGCTGGCATAACATCAGGATTTGTTTTTAGAGTTGCCTGAAAAAGAGTAAAATATGCCTTTAACAGCCTGAAAAAGATTTCAAATACAGCATTAATTAGACATTCAAGGCTTCAATTTTAAAATCCTACATCAGAATGGTCCTTAATTACCTGAGTGATCCAATGGATATGTAGTGTCTAACCCAGAGTTTGAATTAACCTGGCTTAACAGTAGGAATCCATTTTAGAGTGGCCTGAAGGAGAGTTAAATATGCCTTTAACAGCCTGAATATATGTCAATATAGCTTTACTTTTAAGCCCTTAATTTTAGAATCCTTCAGCAGAATGCTCTGATATTACCTGAGAGACACACTGGATATGTGATGTCTCCCCCAGTCTTGGATTGAAGCTGGCATAACATCAGGATTTGTTTTTAGAGTTGCCTGAAAAAGAGTAAAATATGCCTTTAACAGCGTGAATATATGTCAATATAGCTTTACTTTTAAGCCCTTAATTTTAGAATCCTTCATCAGAATGCTCTGATATTACCTGAGAGACACACTGGATATGTGATGTCTCCCCCAGTCTTGGATTGAAGCTGGCATAACATCAGGATTTGTTTTTAGAGTTGCCTGAAAAAGAGTAAAATATGTCTTTAACAGCCTGAAATAGATTTAAAATACAGCATTAATTAGACATTCAAGGCTTCAATTTTAAATTCCTACATCAGAATGCTCCTTAATTACCTGAGTGACCCAATGGATATGTATTGTCTAACCAAGAGTTTGAATTAACCTGGCTTAACAGTAGGAATCCATTTTAGAGTGGCCTGAAGGAGAGTTAAATATGCCTTTAACAGCCTGAATATATGTCAATATAGCTTTACTTTTAAGCCCTTAGTTTTAGAATTCTTCATCAGAATGCTCTTATATTACCTGAGAGTCACACTGGATATGTGATGTCTCCCCCAGTCTTGGATTGAAGCTGGCATAACATCAGGATTTGTTTTTAGAGTTGCCTGAAAAAGAGTAAAATATGCCTTTAACAGCCTGAAAAAGATTTAAAATACAGCATTAATTAGACATTCAAGGCTTCAATTTTAAAATCCTACATCAGAATGGTCCTTAATTACCTGAGTGACCCAATGGATATGTAGTGTCTAACCCAGAGTTTGAATGAACCTGGCTTAACAGTAGGAATCCATTTTAGAGTGGCCTGAAGGAGAGTTAAATATGCCTTTAACAGCCTGAATATATGTCAATATAGCTTTACTTTTAAGCCCTTAATTTTAGAATCCTTCATCAGAATGCTCTGATATTACCTGAGAGACACACTGGATATGTGATGTCTCCCCCAGTCTTGGATTGAAGCTGGCATAACATCAGGATTTGTTTTTAGAGTTGCCTGAAAAAGAGTAAAATATGCCTTTAACAGCCTGAAAAAGATTTAAAATACAGCATTAATTAGACATTCAAGGCTTCAATTTTAAAATCCTACATCAGAATGGTCCTTAATTACCTGAGTGACCCAATGGATATGTAGTGTCTAACCCAGAGTTTGAATGAACCTGGCTTAACAGTAGGAATCCATTTTAGAGTGGCCTGAAGCAAAGTTAAATATGCCTTTAACAGCCTGAATATATGTCAATATAGCTTTACTTTTAAGCCCTTAATTTTAGAATCCTTCATCAGAATGCTCTGATATTACCTGAGAGACACACTGGATATGTGATGTCTCCCCCAGTCTTGGATTGAAGCTGGCATAACATCAGGATTTGTTTTTAGAGTTGCCTGAAAAAGAGTAAAATATGCCTTTAACAGCCTGAAAAAGATTTAAAATACAGCATTAATTAGACATTCAAGGCTTCAATTTTAAAATCCTACATCAGAATGGTCCTTAATTACCTGAGTGACCCAATGGATATGTAGTGTCTAACCCAGAGTTTGAATGAACCTGGCTTAACAGTAGGAATCCATTTTAGAGTGGCCTGAAGGAGAGTTAAATATGCCTTTAACAGCCTGAATATATGTCAATATAGCTTTACTTTTAAGCCCTTAATTTTAGAATCCTTCATCAGAATGCTCTGATATTACCTGAGAGACACACTGGATATGTGATGTCTCCCCCAGTCTTGGATTGAAGCTGGCATAACATCAGGATTTGTTTTTAGAGTTGCCTGAAAAAGAGTAAAATATGCCTTTAACAGCCTGAAAAAGATTTCAAATACAGCATTAATTAGACATTCAAGGCTTCAATTTTAAAATCCTACATCAGAATGGTCCTTAATTACCTGAGTGATCCAATGGATATGTAGTGTCTAACCCAGAGTTTGAATTAACCTGGCTTAACAGTAGGAATCCATTTTAGAGTGGCCTGAAGGAGAGTTAAATATGCCTTTAACAGCCTGAATATATGTCAATATAGCTTTACTTTTAAGCCCTTAGTTTTAGAATCCTTCATCAGAATGCTCTGATATTACCTGAGAGTCACACTGGATATGTGATGTCTCCCCCAGTCTTGGATTGAAGCTGGCATAACATCAGGATTTGTTTTTAGAGTTGCCTGAAAAAGAGTAAAATATGCCTTTAACAGCCTGAAAAAGATTTAAAATACAGCATTAATTAGACATTCAAGGCTTCAATTTTAAAATCCTACATCAGAATGGTCCTTAATTACCTGAGTGACCCAATGGATATGTAGTGTCTAACCCAGAGTTTGAATGAACCTGGCTTAACAGTAGGAATCCGTTTTAGAGTGGCCTGAAGCAAAGTTAAATATGCCTTTAACAGCCTGAATATATGTCAATATAGCTTTACTTTTAAGCCCTTAATTTTAGAATCCTTCATCAGAATGCTCTGATATTACCTGAGAGACACACTGGATATGTGATGTCTCCCCCAGTCTTGGATTGAAGCTGGCATAACATCAGGATTTGTTTTTAGAGTTGCCTGAAAAAGAGTAAAATATGTCTTTAACAGCCTGAAATAGATTTAAAATACAGCATTAATTAGACATTCAAGGCTTCAATTTTAAATTCCTACATCAGAATGCTCCTTAATTACCTGAGTGACCCAATGGATATGTATTGTCTAACCAAGAGTTTGAATTAACCTGGCTTAACAGTAGGAATCCATTTTAGAGTGGCCTGAAGGAGAGTTAAATATGCCTTTAACAGCCTGAATATATGTCAATATAGCTTTACTTTTAAGCCCTTAGTTTTAGAATTCTTCATCAGAATGCTCTTATATTACCTGAGAGTCACACTGGATATGTGATGTTTCCCCCAGTCTTGGATTGAAGCTGGCATAACATCAGGATTTGTTTTTAGAGTTGCCTGAAAAAGAGTAAAATATGCCTTTAACAGCCTGAAAAAGATTTAAAATACACCATTAATTAGACATTCAAGGCTTCAATTTTAAAATCCTACATCAGAATGGTCCATAATTACCTGAGTGACCCAATGGATATGTAGTTTCTAACCCAGAGTTTGAATGAACCTGGCTTAACAGTAGGAATCCATTTTAGAGTGGCCTGAAGCAAAGTTAAATATGCCTTTAACAGCCTGAATATATGTCAATATAGCTTTACTTTTAAGCCCTTAATTTTAGAATCCTTCATCAGAATGCTCTGATATTACCTGAGAGACACACTGGATATGTGATGTCTCCCCCAGTTTTGGATTGAAGCATACATAACATCAGGATTTGTTTTTAGAGTTGCCTGAAAAAGAGTAAAATATGTCTTTAACAGCCTGAAAAAGATTTAAAATACAGCATTAATTAGACATTCAAGGCTTCAATTTTAAATTCCTACATCAGAATGCTCCTTAATTACCTGAGTGACCCAATGGATATGTAGTGTCTAACCCAGAGTTTGAATTAACCTGGCTTAACAGTAGGAATCCATTTTAGAGTGGCCTGAAGGAGAGTTAAATATGCCTTTAACAGCCTGAATATATGTCAATATAGCTTTACTTTTAAGCCCTTAATTTTAGAATCCTTCATCAGAATGCTCTGATATTACCTAAGAGACACACTGGATATGTGATGTCTCCCCCAGTCTTGGATTGAAGCTGGCATAACATCAGGATTTGTTTTTAGAGTTGCCTGAAAAAGAGTAAAATATGCCTTTAACAGCCTGAAAAAGATTTAAAATACAGCATTAATTAGACATTCAAGGCTTCAATTTTAAAATCCTACATCAGAATGGTCCTTAATTACCTGAGTGATCCAATGGATATGTAGTGTCTAACCCAGAATTTGAATGAACCTGGCTTAACAGTAGGAATCCATTTTAGAGTGGCCTGAAGGAGAGTTAAATATGCCTTTAACAGCCTGAATATATGTCAATATAGCTTTACTTTTAAGCCCTTAATTTTAGAATCCTTCATCAGAATGCTCTGATATTACCTGAGTAGACACACTGGATATGTGATGTATCCCCCAGTCTTGGATTGAAGCTGGCATAACATCAGGATTTGTTTTTAGAGTTGCCTGAAAAAGAGTAAAATATGCCTTTAACAGCCTGAAAAAGATTTAAAATACAGCATTAATTAGACATTCAAGGCTTCAATTTTAAAATCCTACATCAGAATGGTCCTTAATTACCTGAGTCACCCAATGGATATGTAGTGTCTAACCCAGAGTTTGAATTAACCTGGCTTAACAGTAGGAATCCATTTTAGAGTGGCCTGAAGGAGAGTTAAATATGCCTTTAACAGCCTGAATATATGTCAATATAGCTTTACTTTTAAGCCCTTAGTTTTAGAATCCTTCATCAGAATGCTCTGATATTACCTGAGAGACACACTGGATATGTGATGTCTCCCCCAGTCTTGGATTGAAGCTGGCATAACATCAGGATTTGTTTTTAGAGTTGCCTGAAAAAGAGTAAAATATGCCTTTAACAGCCTGAAAAAGATTTAAAATACACCATTAATTAGACATTCAAGGCTTCAATTTTAAAATCCTACATCAGAATGGTCCATAATTACCTGAGTGACCCAATGGATATGTACTGTCTAACCCAGAGTTTGAATGAACCTGTCTTAACAGTAGGAATCCATTTTAGAGTGGCCTGAAGGAGAGTTAAATATGCCTTTAACAGCCTGAATATATGTCAATATAGCTTTACTTTTAAGCCCTTAATTTTAGAATCCTTCATCAGAATGCTCTGATTTAACCTGAGAGACACACTGGATATGTGATGTCTCCCCCAGTCTTGGATTGAAGCTGGCATAACATCAGGATTTGTTTTTAGAGTTGCCTGAAAAAGAGTAAAATATGCCTTTAACAGACTGAAAAATATTTAAAATACAGCATTAATTAGACATTCAAGGCTTCAATTTTAAAATCCTACATCAGAATGGTCCTTAATTACCTGAGTGACCCAATGGATATGTAGTGTCTAACCCAGAGTTTAATGAACCTGGCTTAACAGTAGGAATCCGTTTTAGAGTGGCCTGAAGCAAAGTTAAATATGCCTTTAACAGCCTGAATATATGTCAATATAGCTTTACTTTTAAGCACTTAATTTTAGACTCCTTCATCAGAATGCTCTGATATTACCTGAGAGAGACACTGGATATGTGATGTATCCCCCAGTCTTGGATTGAAGCTGGCATAACATCAGGATTTGTTTTTAGAGTTGCCTGAAAAAGAGTAAAATATGCCTTTAACAGCCTGAAAAAGATTTAAAATACAGCATTAATTAGACATTCAAGGCTTCAATTTTAAAATCCTACATCAGAATGGTCCTTAATTACCTGAGTGATCCAATGGATATGTAGTGTCTAACCCAGAGTTTGAATGAACCTGGCTTAACAGTAGGAATCCATTTTAGAGTGGCCTGAAGGAGAGTTAAATATGCCTTTAACAGCCTGAATATATGTCAATATAGCTTTACTTTTAAGCCCTTAATTTTAGAATCCTTCATCAGAATGCTCTGATATTACCTGAGAGACACACTGGATATGTGATGTCTCCCCCAGTCTTGGATTGAAGCATACACAATGCTCTGATATTACCTGAGAGACACACTGGATATGTGATGTCTCCCCCAGTCTTGGATTGAAGCTGGCATAACATCAGGATTTGTTTTTAGAGTTGCCTGAAAAAGAGTAAAATATGCCTTTAACAGCCTGAAAAAGATTTAAAATACACCATTAATTAGACATTCAAGGCTTCAATTTTAAAATCCTACATCAGAATGGTCCTTAATTACCTGAGTGACCCAATGGATATGTAGTGTCTAACCCAGAGTTTGAATGAACCTGGCTTAACAGTAGGAATCCATTTTAGAGTGGCCTGAAGGAGAGTTAAATATGCCTTTAACAGCCTGAATATATGTCAATATAGCTTTACTTTTAAGCCCTTAATTTTAGAATCCTTCATCAGAATGCTCTGATATTACCTGAGAGACACACTGGATATGTGATGTCTCCCCCAGTCTTGGATTGAAGCTGGCATAACATCAGGATTTGTTTTTAGAGTTGCCTGAAAAAGAGTAAAATATGCCTTTAACAGCCTGAAAAAGATTTAAAATACAGCATTAATTAGACATTCAAGGCTTCAATTTTAAAATCCTACATCAGAATGGTCCTTAATTACCTGAGTGACCCAATGGATATGTAGTGTCTAACCCAGAGTTTGAATGAACCTGGCTTAACAGTAGGAATCCATTTTAGAGTGGCCTGAAGGAGAGTTAAATATGCCTTTAACAGCCTGAATATATGTCAATATAGCTTTACTTTTAAGCCCTTAGTTTTAGAATCCTTCATCAGAATGCTCTGATATTACCTGAGAGACACACTGGATATGTGATGTCTCCCCCAGTCTTGGATTGAAGCTGGCATAACATCAGGATTTGTTTTTAGAGTTGCCTGAAAAAGAGTAAAATATGCCTTTAACAGCCTGAAAAAGATTTAAAATACACCATTAATTAGACATTCAAGGCTTCAATTTTAAAATCCTACATCAGAATGGTCCATAATTACCTGAGTGACCCAATGGATATGTAGTGTCTAACCCAGAGTTTGAATGAACCTGGCTTAACAGTAGGAATCCATTTTAGAGTGGCCTGAAGGAGAGTTAAATATGCCTTTAACAGCCTGAATATATGTCAATATAGCTTTACTTTTAAGCCCTTAATTTTAGAATCCTTCATCAGAATGCTCTGATATTACCTGAGAGACACACTGGATATGTGATGTCTCCCCCAGTCTTGGATTGAAGCTGGCATAACATCAGGATTTGTTTTTAGAGTTGCCTGAAAAAGAGTAAAATATGCCTTTAACAGCCTGAAAAAGATTTAAAATACAGCATTAATTAGACATTCAAGGCTTCAATTTTAAAATCCTACATCAGAATGGTCCTTAATTACCTGAGTGACCCAATGGATATGTAGTGTCTAACCCAGAGTTTGAATGAACCTGGCTTAACAGTAGGAATCCATTTTAGAGTGGCCTGAAGGAGAGTTAAATATGCCTTTAACAGCCTGAATATATGTCAATATAGCTTTACTTTTAAGCCCTTAATTTTAGAATCCTTCATCAGAATGCTCTGATATTACCTGAGAGACACACTGGATATGTGATGTATCCCCCAGTCTTGGATTGAAGCTGGCATAACATCAGGATTTGTTTTTAGAGTTGCCTGAAAAAGAGTAAAATATGCCTTTAACAGCCTGAAAAAGATTTAAAATACAGCATTAATTAGACATTCAAGGCTTCAATTTTAAAATCCTACATCAGAATGGTCCTTAATTACCTGAGTGATCCAATGGATATGTAGTGTCTAACCCAGAATTTGAATGAACCTGGCTTAACAGTAGGAATCCATTTTAGAGTGGCCTGAAGGAGAGTTAAATATGCCTTTAACAGCCTGAATATATGTCAATATAGCTTTACTTTTAAGCCCTTAATTTTAGAATCCTTCATCAGAATGCTCTGATATTACCTGAGAGACACACTGGATATGTGATGTATCCCCCAGTCTTGGATTGAAGCTGGCATAACATCAGGATTTGTTTTTAGAGTTGCCTGAAAAAGAGTAAAATATGCCTTTAACAGCCTGAAAAAGATTTAAAATACAGCATTAATTAGACATTCAAGGCTTCAATTTTAAAATCCTACATCAGAATGGTCCTTAATTACCTGAGTGATCCAATGGATATGTAGTGTCTAACCCAGAGTTTGAATGAACCTGGCTTAACAGTAGGAATCCATTTTAGAGTGGCCTGAAGGAGAGTTAAATATGCCTTTAACAGCCTGAATATATGTCAATATAGCTTTACTTTTAAGCCCTTAATTTTAGAATCCTTCATCAGAATGCTCTGATATTACCTGAGAGACACACTGGATATGTGATGTCTCCCCCAGTCTTGGATTGAAGCTGGCATAACATCAGGATTTGTTTTTAGAGTTGCCTGAAAAAGAGTAAAATATGCCTTTAACAGCCTGAAAAAGATTTAAAATACAGCATTAATTAGACATTCAAGGCTTCAATTTTAAAATCCTACATCAGAATGGTCCTTAATTACCTGAGTGACCCAATGGATATGTACTGTCTAACCCAGAGTTTGAATGAACCTGTCTTAACAGTAGGAATCCATTTTAGAGTGGCCTGAAGGAGAGTTAAATATGCCTTTAACAGCCTGAATATATGTCAATATAGCTTTACTTTTAAGCCCTTAATTTTAGAATCCTTCATCAGAATGCTCTGATATTAACCTGAGAGACACACTGGATATGTGATGTCTCCCCCAGTCTTGGATTGAAGCTGGCATAACATCAGGATTTGTTTTTAGAGTTGCCTGAAAAAGAGTAAAATATGCCTTTAACAGACTGAAAAATATTTAAAATACAGCATTAATTAGACATTCAAGGCTTCAATTTTAAAATCCTACATCAGAATGGTCCTTAATTACCTGAGTGACCCAATGGATATGTAGTGTCTAACCCAGAGTTTGAATGAACCTGGCTTAACAGTAGGAATCCGTTTTAGAGTGGCCTGAAGCAAAGTTAAATATGCCTTTAACAGCCTGAATATATGTCAATATAGCTTTACTTTTAAGCACTTAATTTTAGACTCCTTCATCAGAATGCTCTGATATTACCTGAGAGAGACACTGGATATGTGATGTATCCCCCAGTCTTGGATTGAAGCTGGCATAACATCAGGATTTGTTTTTAGAGTTGCCTGAAAAAGAGTAAAATATGCCTTTAACAGCCTGAAAAAGATTTAAAATACAGCATTAATTAGACATTCAAGGCTTCAATTTTAAAATCCTACATCAGAATGGTCCTTAATTACCTGAGTGATCCAATGGATATGTAGTGTCTAACCCAGAATTTGAATGAACCTGGCTTAACAGTAGGAATCGATTTTAGAGTGGCCTGAAGGAGAGTTAAATATGCCTTTAACAGCCTGAATATATGTCAATATAGCTTTACTTTTAAGCCCTTAATTTTAGAATCCTTCAGCAGAATGCTCTGATATTACCTGAGAGACACACTGGATATGTGATGTCTCCCCCAGTCTTGGATTGAAGCTGGCATAACATCAGGATTTGTTTTTAGAGTTGCCTGAAAAAGAGTAAAATATGCCTTTAACAGCGTGAATATATGTCAATATAGCTTTACTTTTAAGCCCTTAATTTTAGAATCCTTCATCAGAATGCTCTGATATTACCTGAGAGACACACTGGATATGTGATGTCTCCCCCAGTCTTGGATTGAAGCTGGCATAACATCAGGATTTGTTTTTAGAGTTGCCTGAAAAAGAGTAAAATATGCCTTTAACAGCCTGAAAAAGATTTAAAATACAGCATTAATTAGACATTCAAGGCTTCAATTTTAAAATCCTACATCAGAATGGTCCATAATTACCTGAGTGACACAATGGATATGTAGTGTCTAACCCAGAGTTTGAATGAACCTGGCTTAACAGTAGGAATCCATTTTAGAGTGGCCTGAAGGAGAGTTAAATATGCCTTTAACAGCCTGAATATATGTCAATATAGCTTTACTTTTAAGCCCTTAATTTTAGAATCCTTCATCAGAATACTCTGATATTACCTGAGAGACACACTGGATATGTGATGTCTCCCCCAGTCTTGGATTGAAGCTGGCATAACATCAGGATTTGTTTTTAGAGTTGCCTGAAAAAGAGTAAAATATGCCTTTAACAGCCTGAAAAAGATTTCAAATACAGCATTAATTAGACATTCAAGGCTTCAATTTTAAAATCCTACATCAGAATGGTCCTTAATTACCTGAGTGATCCAATGGATATGTAGTGTCTAACCCAGAGTTTGAATGAACCTGGCTTAACAGTAGGAATCCATTTTAGAGTGGCCTGAAGGAGAGTTAAATATGCCTTTAACAGCCTGAATATATGTCAATATAGCTTTACTTTTAAGCCCTTAATTTTAGACTCCTTCATCAGAATGCTCTGATATTACCTGAGAGACACACTGGATATGTGATGTCTCCCCCAGTCTTGGATTGAAGCTGGCATAACATCAGGATTTGTTTTTAGAGTTGCCTGAAAAAGAGTAAAATATGCCTTTAACAGCGTAAATATATGTCAATATAGCTTTACTTTTAAGCCCTTAGTTTTAGAATCCTTCATCAGAATGCTCTGATATTACCTGAGAGACACACTGGATATGTGATGTCTCCCCCAGTCTTGGATTGAAGCTGGCATAACATCAGGATTTGTTTTTAGAGTTGCCTGAAAAAGAGTAAAATATGCCTTTAACAGCCTGAAAAAGATTTAAAATACAGCATTAATTAGACATTCAAGGCTTCAATTTTAAAATCCTACATCAGAATGGTCCATAATTACCTGAGTGACCCAATGGATATGTAGTGTCTAACCCAGAGTTTGAATGAACCTGGCTTAACAGTAGGAATCCATTTTAGAGTGGCCTGAAGGAGAGTTAAATATGCCTTTAACAGCCTGAATATATGTCAATATAGCTTTACTTTTAAGCCCTTAGTTTTAGAATCCTTCATCAGAATGCTCTGATATTACCTGAGAGTCACACTGGATATGTGATGTCTCCCCCAGTCTTGGATTGAAGCTGGCATAACATCAGGATTTGTTTTTAGAGTTGCCTGAAAAAGAGTAAAATATGCCTTTAACAGCCTGAAAAAGATTTAAAATACAGCATTAATTAGACATTCAAGGCTTCAATTTTAAAATCCTACATCAGAATGGTCCTTAATTACCTGAGTGACCCAATGGATATGTAGTGTCTAACCCAGAGTTTGAATGAACCTGGCTTAACAGTAGGAATCCATTTTAGAGTGGCCTGAAGGAGAGTTAAATATGCCTTTAACAGCCTGAATATATGTCAATATAGCTTTACTTTTAAGCCCTTAATTTTAGAATCCTTCATCAGAATGCTCTGATATTACCTGAGAGACACACTGGATATGTGATGTCTCCCCCAGTCTTGGATTGAAGCTGGCATAACATCAGGATTTGTTTTTAGAGTTGCCTGAAAAAGAGTAAAATATGTCTTTAACAGCCTGAAATAGATTTAAAATACAGCATTAATTAGACATTCAAGGCTTCAATTTTAAATTCCTACATCAGAATGCTCCTTAATTACCTGAGTGACCCAATGGATATGTATTGTCTAACCAAGAGTTTGAATTAACCTGGCTTAACAGTAGGAATCCATTTTAGAGTGGCCTGAAGGAGAGTTAAATATGCCTTTAACAGCCTGAATATATGTCAATATAGCTTTACTTTTAAGCCCTTAGTTTTAGAATTCTTCATCAGAATGCTCTTATATTACCTGAGAGTCACACTGGATATGTGATGTTTCCCCCAGTCTTGGATTGAAGCTGGCATAACATCAGGATTTGTTTTTAGAGTTGCCTGAAAAAGAGTAAAATATGCCTTTAACAGCCTGAAAAAGATTTAAAATACACCATTAATTAGACATTCAAGGCTTCAATTTTAAAATCCTACATCAGAATGGTCCATAATTACCTGAGTGACCCAATGGATATGTAGTTTCTAACCCAGAGTTTGAATGAACCTGGCTTAACAGTAGGAATCCATTTTAGAGTGGCCTGAAGCAAAGTTAAATATGCCTTTAACAGCCTGAATATATGTCAATATAGCTTTACTTTTAAGCCCTTAATTTTAGAATCCTTCATCAGAATGCTCTGATATTACCTGAGAGACACACTGGATATGTGATGTCTCCCCCAGTTTTGGATTGAAGCATGACATAACATCAGGATTTGTTTTTAGAGTTGCCTGAAAAAGAGTAAAATATGTCTTTAACAGCCTGAAAAAGATTTAAAATACAGCATTAATTAGACATTCAAGGCTTCAATTTTAAAATCCTACATCAGAATGGTCCTTAATTACCTGAGTGACCCAATGGATATGTAGTGTCTAACCCAGAGTTTGAATGAACCTGGCTTAACAGTAGGAATCCATTTTAGAGTGGCCTGAAGGAGAGTTAAATATGCCTTTAACAGCCTGAATATATGTCAATATAGCTTTACTTTTAAGCCCTTAATTTTAGAATCCTTCATCAGAATGCTCTGATATTACCTGAGAGACACACTGGATATGTGATGTATCCCCCAGTCTTGGATTGAAGCTGGCATAACATCAGGATTTGTTTTTAGAGTTGCCTGAAAAAGAGTAAAATATGCCTTTAACAGCCTGAAAAAGATTTAAAATACACCATTAATTAGACATTCAAGGCTTCAATTTTAAAATCCTACATCAGAATGGTCCTTAATTACCTGAGTGATCCAATGGATATGTAGTGTCTAACCCAGAGTTTGAATGAACCTGGCTTAACAGTAGGAATCCATTTTAGAGTGGCCTGAAGGAGAGTTAAATATGCCTTTAACAGCCTGAATATATGTCAATATAGCTTTACTTTTAAGCCCTTAATTTTAGAATCCTTCATCAGAATGCTCTGATATTAACCTGAGAGACACACTGGATATGTGATGTCTCCCCCAGTCTTGGATTGAAGCTGGCATAACATCAGGATTTGTTTTTAGAGTTGCCTGAAAAAGAGTAAAATATGCCTTTAACAGACTGAAAAATATTTAAAATACAGCATTAATTAGACATTCAAGGCTTCAATTTTAAAATCCTACATCAGAATGGTCCTTAATTACCTGAGTGACCCAATGGATATGTAGTGTCTAACCCAGAGTTTAATGAACCTGGCTTAACAGTAGGAATCCGTTTTAGAGTGGCCTGAAGCAAAGTTAAATATGCCTTTAACAGCCTGAATATATGTCAATATAGCTTTACTTTTAAGCACTTAATTTTAGACTCCTTCATCAGAATGCTCTGATATTACCTGAGAGAGACACTGGATATGTGATGTATCCCCCAGTCTTGGATTGAAGCTGGCATAACATCAGGATTTGTTTTTAGAGTTGCCTGAAAAAGAGTAAAATATGCCTTTAACAGCCTGAAAAAGATTTAAAATACAGCATTAATTAGACATTCAAGGCTTCAATTTTAAAATCCTACATCAGAATGGTCCTTAATTACCTGAGTGATCCAATGGATATGTAGTGTCTAACCCAGAATTTGAATGAACCTGGCTTAACAGTAGGAATCGATTTTAGAGTGGCCTGAAGGAGAGTTAAATATGCCTTTAACAGCCTGAATATATGTCAATATAGCTTTACTTTTAAGCCCTTAATTTTAGAATCCTTCAGCAGAATGCTCTGATATTACCTGAGAGACACACTGGATATGTGATGTCTCCCCCAGTCTTGGATTGAAGCTGGCATAACATCAGGATTTGTTTTTAGAGTTGCCTGAAAAAGAGTAAAATATGCCTTTAACAGCCTGAAAAAGATTTAAAATACACCATTAATTAGACATTCAAGGCTTCAATTTTAAAATCCTACATCAGAATGGTCCATAATTACCTGAGTGACACAATGGATATGTAGTGTCTAACCCAGAGTTTGAATGAACCTGGCTTAACAGTAGGAATCCATTTTAGAGTGGCCTGAAGGAGAGTTAAATATGCCTTTAACAGCCTGAATATATGTCAATATAGCTTTACTTTTAAGCCCTTAATTTTAGAATCCTTCATCAGAATACTCTGATATTACCTGAGAGACACACTGGATATGTGATGTCTCCCTCAGTCTTGGATTGAAGCTGGCATAACATCAGGATTTGTTTTTAGAGTTGCCTGAAAAAGAGTAAAATATGCCTTTAACAGCCTGAAAAAGATTTCAAATACAGCATTAATTAGACATTCAAGGCTTCAATTTTAAAATCCTACATCAGAATGGTCCTTAATTACCTGAGTGACCCAATGGATATGTAGTGTCTAACCCAGAGTTTGAATGAACCTGGCTTAACAGTAGGAATCCGTTTTAGAGTGGCCTGAAGCAAAGTTAAATATGCCTTTAACAGCCTGAATATATGTCAATATAGCTTTACTTTTAAGCACTTAATTTTAGACTCCTTCATCAGAATGCTCTGATATTACCTGAGAGAGACACTGGATATGTGATGTCTCCCCCAGTCTTGGATTGAAGCTGGCATAACATCAGGATTTGTTTTTAGAGTTGCCTGAAAAAGAGTAAAATATGCCTTTAACAGCGTAAATATATGTCAATATAGCTTTACTTTTAAGCCCTTAGTTTTAGAATCCTTCATCAGAATGCTCTGATATTACCTGAGAGACACACTGGATATGTGACGTCTCCCCCAGTCTTGGATTGAAGCTGGCATAACATCAGGATTTGTTTTTAGAGTTGCCTGAAAAAGAGTAAAATATGCCTTTAACAGCCTGAAAAAGATTTAAAATACACCATTAATTAGACATTCAAGGCTTCAATTTTAAAATCCTACATCAGAATGGTCCATAATTACCTGAGTGACACAATGGATATGTAGTGTCTAACCCAGAGTTTGAATGAACCTGGCTTAACAGTAGGAATCCATTTTAGAGTGGCCTGAAGGAGAGTTAAATATGCCTTTAACAGCTTGAATATATGTCAATATAGCTTTACTTTTAAGCCCTTAATTTTAGAATCCTTCATCAGAATACTCTGATATTACCTGAGAAACACACTGGATATGTGATGTCTCCCCCAGTCTTGGATTGAAGCTGGCATAACATCAGGATTTGTTTTTAGAGTTGCCTGAAAAAGAGTAAAATATGCCTTTAACAGCCTGAAAAAGATTTCAAATACAGCATTAATTAGACATTCAAGGCTTCAATTTTAAAATCCTACATCAGAATGGTCCTTAATTACCTGAGTGATCCAATGGATATGTAGTGTCTAACCCAGAGTTTGAATTAACCTGGCTTAACAGTAGGAATCCATTTTAGAGTGGCCTGAAGGAGAGTTAAATATGCCTTTAACAGCCTGAATATATGTCAATATAGCTTTACTTTTAAGCCCTTAGTTTTAGAATCCTTCATCAGAATGCTCTGATATTACCTGAGAGACACACTGAATATGTTATGTCTCCCCCAGTCTTGGAATGAAGCTGGCATAACATCAGGATTTGTTTTTAGAGTTGCCTGAAAAAGAGTAAAATATGCCTTTAACAGCCTGACAAAGATTTAAAATACAGCATTAATTAGACATTCAAGGCTTTAATTTTAAAATCCTACATCAGAATGGTCCTTAATTACCTGAGTGGCCCAATGGATATGTAGTGTCTAACCCAGAGTTTGAATGAACCTGGCTTAACAGTAGGAATCCATTTTAGAGTGGCCTGGAGGAGAGTTAAATATGCCTTTAACAGCGTGAATATATGTCAACATAGCTTTACTTTTAAGCCCTTGATTTTAAATTCGTACATCAGAATTGTCTGATATTACCTGAGTAAGTGTCTAACCCAGAGTTTGAATGAACCTGGCTTAAAAGGTTCATTCCAACTCTGGGTTAGACACTACATATCCATTGGGTCACTCAGGTAATTAAGGACCATTCTGATGTAGGATTTTAAAATTGAAGCCTTGAATGTCTAATTTATGCTGTATTTTAAATATTTTTCAGGCTGTTAAAGGCATATTTTACTCTTTTTCAGGCAACTCTAAAAACAAATCCTGATGTTATGTCAGCTTCAATCCAAGACTCGGGGAGACATCACATATCCAGTGTGTCTCTCAGGTAATATCAGAGCATTCTGATGAAGTATTCTAAAATTAAGGGCTTAAAAGAAAAGCTATATTGACATATATTCAGGCTGTTAAAGGCATATTTAACTCTCCTTCATGCCAGTCTAAAATGGATTCCTACTTAAGATTGAACCCCCACTCTGAGTCTCTTCCACAGACGCCATCCACATCAATTCATCTATCTGCACATTTATAATGTTCATCTGTACATTCATAATGTTCATTAAATCTTCAACTAACACATGGTTGTGGTGTGGTCCATGCTAGTGAACTGACTTTAACATGAATAGCAGCCTGCTTAGAAGATATCCTGAGTTTGATCTTTTTCAAGCTTAGCCCTGCATTAAAACAATCCATTTCTTTTCCATAGTTGGCTTACACTGCAAAACCGAAACATATCTGCCAGCTGTTTATGGTTGTTCATCGTCACATGACATGTGGTGCATGCTGCTGCGTTCCATGTTGAACTTTGTTTATCTCAAAGTAGTAACTCCATTGCTCCAATGCTCCCTAACAAAAAGGCAAATTGCTTTTGAACGTAACTCTGTGCCATAATAGACTGTATAAAGATGGCTTGAAAGCTCCCCAAAAGTGAAGCCAAAACATTTTGATGGCTTACCATGGTGGCTGGCTATAGGTAATAAACCCCGCCCCTCCAAGCGAATTGGACAGACCAAAATAAATAAATATTCCAAAGCTGTTTGTCATTTTAGGTCATTCCGATCACACTGATGTATGTTTAAGTGTGGTTTTAAATAGTTATTTGATTCTATAAAAACAGAGTGTATCAATCCAATTTTATTTGTCACGTAAAATTGTACAAGATTCGATTCTAGTGAAATGTAATCCCATTAGCTCGTCCAAGTCTCCTTCAAATCTTGGCAAACGTATAAAACACACACACACACCATGATTTACAGCTGTGATTGACTCGCAATTGGTCAAGAGGGTTTATTTACTTTGACACCACAGCTCTACCATCCAATCCCTACTGCGCTGACTCTGGCACCTAAAATGACCATTATGAGGATATTTTTCATTGCTGCGGCCTCTTGACATCAGCATCGGTAAAGATTTGTCTGTTCTGTGTCTATTTTCTTTTTTGTCACAGCCAAAACCTAGTTTCCAACTAAAGCAGGAACAAAAAGGTGAAAAACATACAATATAGTTAATGTATTGTGTTGGAGCACACACAAAAAAAGAACATTATTATATCAGACATTTCACAATTGTTGTTTGGAAAAAATGTATTACGTTTTTTTCCTCCTGGTTATTGTTTGAAAGGTCAGTGATTCTAATGACATTTCTGAGAGGTGTGGTAATGGGGCAACCGATGCATCATGAGCAATCCGCCACACGCTACAAAAAACATGGCAACACGCAGAGTGAAA